>OVBE01015197.1:0-11621 GCA_900406425.1 Iberis pinnata | reverse complement strand
TGTATGCGAGCCAAGAAACGTTTATCTCGGACTAAGTACAGATGGATTTAGCCCATTTGGAAAGCACGATAGACAATATTCTCTATGGCCAGTGATCGTGAAACCATATAATTTGCCGCCATCTTTGTGTATGAACCAAGAGTTTCTATATCTCTCAGTTCTTGTACCAGGGCCGGAACATCCGAAACGATCACTTGACGTATTTGCAACCATTGATACGTGAGATGAAGACATTATGGAAACATGGGGAGCAAGCGTATGACGTGTCTTTGCAACAAAATTTTAGGATGCATGCGGTTCTTATGTGGACGATAAGGGATTTCCCAGCGTATGACATGTTATCAAGATGGACAACTCACGGGAAACTAGCATGTCCTTATTGTGCGGATAACACTGATTCCTTCCAGCTTAGTAATGGAAGGAAAACATGCTAGTTTGATTGTCACTGAAGGTTTTTTCCCCTAGGTCATCCATATCGTCGATCAACAACATTATTGAAGAAGAAAAGATGTGTTGACGATCCACCACCTGAATTAAGTGGTGAGACTCTTTTACAACAATTGGTGGATTATGGTGTTGTTATGAAGAATGATGCAAATGTTGGTGGAAATGGTCACGTCAATGTTGAGTATACGTGTATTAATCATAACTGGCACAAGAAGAGCATATTTTGGGTTTTGCCTTATTGGAAAACACATTTGTTGAGACACAACATAGATGTGATGCATGTGGCGAAGAACTTCTTTGATAACATAATGAACACGGTTATAAATGTCCAAGGGAAGACAAAAGACAATTTGAAGTCCAGATTAGACTTGCCGGACATTTGTTCTCGTCCTGAGCTCCACATCAACCCCGATGGAAGTTGTCCAGTTCCTGCATTTCGATTATCGAAGAATGCAAAGGCTGAGTTCTTCGACTGGATTATTCATAGGGTCAAATTCCCCGATGGGTACGCCTCTAATTTGAGGAATTGTGTTGATATCGGAGAAGACCGATTTATTGGAATGAAGAGCCATGATTGTTATGTGGCGATGCAACGCCTTCTTCCATTTGCATTTGAGCATCTCCTCCCGAAAGATGTTCACGAGGCCATTGCAAGTATTAATGTAGAAAATTTTGTACAAATTACTTTAACATTTTAATAACTATTTTCTTACATGTTTTCTTATTATTTCGTACAGCGGTCGGAGCTTTCTTCCGTGATCTTAGCAAGAGGACACTTACAGTGGATGGTATTTTGACATTACAGTCGAACATACCAATGATACTTTGTGAGTTGAGAAGATTTTCCCACCATCTTTCTTCGACGTTATGGAACATCTCACGATTCACCTTCCACATGAAGCATCGTTTGGTAGACCGGTCCAATATCGGTGGATGTAGCCCTTTAAGAGGTACATGTTCCACTTGAAGAAAAAGGTGAAAAATCTAAGCAGAGTCGAGGGTTCTATTGTCGCGCAAAGCATCAATGAAGAAGCTGCGAATTTCGCACAATATTACTTTCCAAGAAATGTTCCGACAAGAAGTCGTAGAACAACTCGACATGACGATGGTGGAGAACATGCGATGTACCTGGCTTATGTTCCAAGCATGTTTCGACAAATTGGACGAGTTAGTGGGAAGGTGGATAACTCGTATTTACTTGATGAATACTAAGTCTACCCATTTGAACAAAAGGTGGATAACTTATATTGTCTCGCCGATTCAATGTCTTGTTGTTCTTCATCATTCTCTTCTGTTTGGTCGCTGTTGATTAGAGTAGTGTACTCGACTTTTTTCACCGTAAACACCATCAAGAATAAAATATAATGTCAAGATAAAGAATATAAATACAACAAATAACAAACTAAATTCGATGTTGGCCAATGATTTAGCCCTATGTAGAGCCTCTTCGCTAGAACACCTAACCTTTTGTTTATGTTTTTCTACACGAAAAAAACAACCCTTAGGTATCAAACTTGGTGTGAAAAGCATGTAACTGATGACTATTAACCATGCTCCTTGAAAGGCTATGCTTGACGATCTCACAAAGCTCACCAAAAAACTCTTGGGCATGGCAATACCCATTAGAGTGGTAAGAAGAGAAACAAAGATGGCAAACTGAAAGAGTAAATGGTATTGTCCTTCTAAGCTAAGGTTGTCGACAGAGTGGAGATGCAGGAGGAATAACTGCTGAGCAAAGGCAGAGGCCCAAGCAAGAAAGGTCAGTGCCTTAGCAGTTTTGGCTACTCTAGGCCGTGCTCGATCAAAGACTATAGAGAAAACAGCATAGACTATGAAAGACATAGAGATTGAGAAATGTTCAATGCTGCGGAGGTGGGTTGAAGGGATGGTTCCATCAGGGTCAAAGGGATTATGCCTTTTAGGTCCAGTGATAAGTTGTTGGACTATCATGCTTATTGAGGAGAGAATGATGAAGTAAAGCTCTAAGTATCTAAGCTTGGAAAAAGGGAACCATGGCGATGAAGAAAAAGTGTGTGGGTTGAGAGAAAAGAGTTTTATGTTGTTGAATAAGTGCCATAAACCAATTGCCAAGAAACTTAAACCGGGTGTAACATGTCCATAGGTTTTTCCATGTTAAAGGTTTTGTGCCTTGATCTTTTACTTTTTTTTGGTTTGTCTCTCTCGATAGGAAGATATATTTAGGAATTTTGGCTATAGTTAAGAATTATTGTTGATGGGGATATAGATATGAGGATCAATTGACAATGTCCACGTGTTTCATCTAGGAAGGTTTCGTCTTGCTTTAATTGTTGATGAAATACTACTTTGTTAGAATATTTCTTATATCAATAAACTCATTTTATTATAAGACAACATGAAGGTAGTAGAAGTGGATATCATGATTTATTAGACATCAAGGTAAGTCTCTATTGACAAACATGATTCGTTACAGATATTAGGAGATCCTGAATATCGAACCAAATCAGAAAAAAAATTTCAATAACATCACAAAGATATGCTAAATTAGGAAATTTAGTTTGACCTCTCAATAGATTATTTAGATTTATGTTATCTTAAATTAGAAAATTATATGTAAATATATATATTTTTAATAAAGGTTGTATTTTATTAGAATCAGATATAGCCCATTATTACAACTTCAGCCCATACACTAATACAAATTTTTATTTTACATAAACCTACATATCCAGAAAATTAGGCTCACAAGGCCCAGACCCGCAACCAAAAGCCCAAATCCTAGTAAATCCTAATGGTGAAAGAAGACCTCTCAACAAAGCGCCGCCGGTGAAGGCTACGGATCCACCGATCAAGCGAACATTGTCCCGGCGACGAGAAATTGAAGCGAGCCACCACCACCGCTCACGCTGGCTACCGCTGACGAAGAGGAGAAGGAAACTGGACAAAAATTTACCACAACCGGATTGGAAACACGAGTAGGTTTCTGGTGCCTCAAGAACGGATCGCCTCGCCGTCGGAGAAGGAGAAGTCGCACTACACCGCAACCTTAGTTCCCACAGAACCACCGTAAGGGCAGACACACCCTAGCCTTCCGACGAGACAACCCGAAACACCTCGAGGTCCATGCATCCGCCCCTAGCCGACCTTCATGCATCCTCACTGCGACGCAACTGGCTTGTTAGCGCTGCTGGGAAGCTACTTCTAGCCACCAGCAGAGACCACCGTGAGTTTGTAGGAGAACGAACCTGAAAAGTTGTATTAACGACCGGAGAAGTTGCTTCATGGGCGAGCTCGCCGGCGCCGGTTCTCAGCAGCGAGCACAGAGGTCGTTGTGTAAGTGGATGTGTCTCGATCGACGGTGAGAGCTCTCCGCCGCCGATTATCTCCACATATCTCTAAAATGTAGATGTAGATCTTCTTTAGAGAGAGTTGAGAGAGAACAAACAAGAAAAAAAATTGAATATATTTATCATCTAGATTCTAATTTACAAGTAACCAAATGAATAACTTCTAAACATTTCTACCCAATATGTGGATACAAAAATGAACAACCTCTAATTGCACCCATAATAATTTATATTATTCTAATATAAAATTTTATATGATCTCTTTACAGATTCTCTTCTTAGATGTAAGGCATTCTTCCTTATCCTATTCTCCCAAATTGTAATTATTTGAAAATGGTAAAAGATTATAGAAGCCAAGTCGGCTTTGAGTCATGTGTACCACGCTCTTTACATCATCATGCGCCAAAGGCCCAACTCGAATATGGGCCCAAGTACGAAATCTCTTCTCAGCAGTGAACCAGGTCTGGTAGAAGGTTAACTAGACTTTGATAGGGTGTTAAATCTGGTATGAGTATAAGAGTTGAAGACCAACGTTTTTAATCACTATCGCAGAAAATAATCTGTTCACCGAATTTTTTTAATAGGCCTAAAATGTAAGACATTTTTTAGTAGTAAATAATAAAAAAATAAAAATAAATTAAGTTGTATTATTGCTTGTGGAAAAGATACATAATAATTATGAGTGAGTCGAATCTTTATAAAAACTTCTCTAGAAGGTAACAGAAATATAATAATGTCACCAGTTAACTAAGGATGTGAGGGTAGGGCAGGGTAAATTATCCGTCATATCTGATCCGATTCGATATTCACTTCGATTCGAACCGAAAAATTCAGATATTCGTAGCTATTCAAAGCAAAGCAAATACTAAAATTAATTATCCGTATAAAACAAAGCAAATAGCAAATAACAAATACTAAATTTCAAAAGACCGGATATCCGATTCGTTCCATATATTACATATATACTACATATATACATATTACACCATATATATTTATATGTTTTTAAATACTCAATAAATATTATATTTTTACAACTGATCCGCTCCGTGCTCAGCCCTGGGTATATATGTACGCACGTCACGAATATATCACACTTTTAATAAGCATGGTACCACAAAAAATAAACTAATGAAGTGTCAAACAATCACGGACAACTGTAATTAGTATCATAGAGTCTGCAAATTTACAACAACAATCAAATATTGTCATATTATAACATTCTCACATTTTTACTTGATGAATACTAATTAGTCTACCCATTTGAACAATAGATGGATAACTTATCTTGTTCATCGATTCAATGTCTTGTTGTTCTTCACCATCCTCTTCTGTTTGGTCGCTGGTGGTTAGAGTAGTGTACTCGACTTTTTCACCGTAAACACCATCAAGAATCAAATATAATGTCAAGATAAAGAATGTAAATACAACAAATAACAAACTAAATTCGATGTTGGCCAATGATTTAGCCCTATGTAGAGCCTCTTCGCTAGAACACCTAACCATTTGGTGATGTTTTTCTACATGGAAAAAACAACCCTTAGGTAACAATCTTGGTGTAAAAAGCATGAAACCGATGACTATGAACCATGCTCCTTGAAAGGCTATGCTTGATGATCTCACGAAGCTCACCAGAAAACTCTTGGGCATGGCAATACCCATTAGAGTGGTAAGAAGAGAAATAAAGATGGCAAACTGAAAGAGTAAATGGTATTGTCCTTCTAAGCTAAGGTTGTCGACAGAGTGGAGATGCAGGAGGAATAACTGCTGAGCAAAGGCAGCGGCCAAAGCAAGAAAGGTCAGTGCCTTAGCAGTTGTGGCTGCTCTCGGGCGAGCTCGATCAAAGACTATAGCGAAAATGGCATAGACTATGAAAGACATAGAGATTGAGAAATGTTCAAAGGTGCGGAGGTGGGTTGAAGGGATGGTGCCATCAGGGTCAAAGGGATTATGCCTTTTAGGTCCAATGAAAAGTTGTCGGATTATTATGATTGTTAAGGAGAGAATGATTGAGTAAAGCTCTAAGTATCTGAGCTTGGAAGAAGGGAACCATGGGGATGAAGAAAAGGTGTGTGGGTTGAGAGAAAAGAGTTTTATGTTGTTGAATAAGTGCCATAAACCCATTACCAAGAAACCTAAACCAGGTGCGACATGTCCAAGAGGTGTTTCCATGTTGCAAGTTTTGTGCCTTGATCTTTTTCTTCTTTTTTTGGTTAGTCTCTTGCTAGAAAGAGAGATTTAGGGATTTTTGATTATAAACAATAACTATTGATGATGGGGCTTGGATTTAATAAAAGTTGAGGATGAATTGAAAATGTCTAGTGCTTATTTGGGAAACGTTCTTCTTTTTATTTTATTTTATAGAGTACTACTTTGTTAGAATCTTTCTGATATCAATAAACTCGTTTACTATATATAAGACAACGTGAGGGTAGTAGAAGTGGACATCATGATTTATTAGACATCAAGCTATAAGTGTCCATTGACCAAACATGATTCATTACACATAAAAGATTGTTGACAAAAGAAAATGTCAAAAAATGAAACGGCTGAATAGGTTGTTTAGCGCTTAATCACCACGTTCACATATAAGGTAATTAATACTAATTGAAAGACGACTTCTAAATGTGTCTACTTAAATAATACAGGTGTATCACGACAGAAAAATTTGAAAAATACAACGTCTATTTTGCGACAAAAATAACAACCGTCGCAAAATATTTTGGCTTTAAAGTAGTGCCTCGTCAACCATTGTGTCAAACATCAAACACAAAGCAAATGCATGAAATAAATAAGAAAAACAAAATTTTCATGACCAACATACATTATCGTTCTAATGTAATAGTAATACTTTGGATTTGGAATCATTCCAACATCTTCGAAAATGGGAATTCGAGCAAAGCATTTCAAGACACTTTCTTCTCGACCCAATATCTCCATGTACAATTGTATATCCTCCTCTTTATGCAAACGTTTTATTTAACTAAATTAGTACATCAATGTTCACAGAAGTACCAAGCTAGTATTACGTAGAAAATATAGTTACTTTTGCAAACACTACAAGAAAAAACGGTCAAATTGATGGACATAGTTGTCTGTCACTAATGTAAACTCGTCAGTATTTATGACAGAAATACTGATGGATAAATGTTGACGGAATATAGAAGGCCTACCCGTCAATAACTAAGCCATCAGTAATATGTCCAGTATGCCTATTAGAAATACTGACGGATTCCTGACGAGTTTTCAGATGGCAGCTTACCGACAGTTGATGCCCGTCAGTAATATCTGTCATGATGAATTACTGACAGATCAATATTTTTTTAAATAAAAATATATATCAATAAAATAATAAAAATATTATTTATTTATTAATTAATAATTACTAAATAATTAAAACATTTAATTAAAATTCTAAATAAATACATAAAATTAAAATTCCAAAATATTTACAAAAACTAAAAATATTCATAAAATCCAATACATACGATAAATGCCTAAAACGAACCCTAAACTACTGCGGTGGTGGTTGTCCGAACAACTGGTTCACTTGTGCGATGAGCTCGTCCATCTGAGCCTTCAACTGGGCTTGCATCCGAGCATGCATCTCATCTTGCTGGGCTTTGAGCTGGGCTTCAAGCCAAGCTTGGATATGAGCTTCCCGCTCCCTTTGCTCGTCCTGCATCGCATCAATCTTTTGTTGCATGGTCTCAAAAGCTGCGTCCTTCCGCCTAAGCTCCTCGTCTTGGTATGGATCCCTCGATCGGGAGGATCTCTGGAAACAGTAGGAGGCCATGTTCTCGAATCGGAACATTCGCCCGATCTGTTTCTTCATAGAGCCTGCAAGAAACAAAATACAAAGCATTAGTTAAGACATTGTTGATATGAAAAATTTTAAATTGAAATTCAAATAATACATACCTAAGACATAATCTCATACTGGGTATCCAGCGGGAGATCACCACCATCAGTAGACTCCTAAGATGCCCGCTCTTCCATCACCTTCCTTGTCGTATCCACAACCTATTGAACAAGCAAATCTTGTACATGGCTCGTCTTCTTGTTCGTGTGGATGTCCTTCATAAGCTCGATGGGCGTTGGTGGATGACCAGTCTCACCCGTCTATTTTAAAATAAGAATCAAAATTATATTCAGTTATTGATTCAAGTATTACTTTTGGTATATTTAAAAATTTTTCATACCATCTCTCCAGCGACCGCACTCTTGGAACCGGTGTTAGTAGTCGAGATCCCTTTACCATCTCGTGGACTATACTGGTTCGACTTGTTGGTCGTCGAATTCAGTTTGGTCTTTTCGTCCTCCTAATATTTGATGAAGTCCTCCAAGACTTCATTAGGCATCCCCGCATGCTTCTTTGTCGCCGTGTACCATGTCATCTTCCATGCATAGACGTGGTTGGTGCAAGTCCTTGCCGCTCGTGCATAGAACTCCTTCCTGACGATCAACGTCATATGGGGTTCCCAGTTGAACTTGAGCTATAATATTATAAATTTTAAATTTAATAACTACGTATGTGAAGTTGGTTGGTAATTTTTGTTATCTAATTCTTACCGCGAAGTAGTAGAACCAATTTTCATGGTCCTCGCTTGGCATATCCCTAAACGTAGGGTATGCCACTCGTAGTAGCTCGTGCATCATTCTCTTGATGCATTTGGTGATGCCGTTGTCCGTCTGCGGAAACCATGTCATCCTGCCTTTTGCAGGTGGGTGCAATCTCTGGAATATCTCCCGCCTAGGCTCGACTAGAAGGTCCTCCATCGATATCTGTTGTCGGTGATAAACTTAGAATTTAAATTCTAAACTACAATGCAGATAACAAACCACAGTAGTATATATAGGGCCAAATCCCACAGATACCAAATAGCACAACTTTCAATTTTATTTCGAATCAAGCTAAGACATATAAAATAGATAGTTGTAAATGAATAAAAGCAATAATTAAAATAAACGGTTGTAAACAATAATAAAAGCGTCAAACAATAGCGAATTCCACATGTTATCAGGTTTAAAAGTCAGATCATCGTGCAAGGATTTTTGTTTTGAAAATAGTTCTCAACTCAAAAGACCGAAGCTAGACTAATCTCCTCACGAAGTATTAATCCATATGTTCGAATTGCTAAAGATAAACTCTTGTTGTATTTAGATAATTCAATTAAGCATTAAGATCATATTTGTTACGTTCATAAACATCTAAGACAATACTCCTGCAAGCAAAGACATTTACTCATCTAGATTATGTCAGATTTCTAAACCAAATTCCTTTGAATTTATCAATCTAAATTCAATGAACTAGTTAGCTACTATAATTCAAGCATCAAAATCAAATCTAGACTCAGAACCTAACAATTTCAATCCCTTTATGATAAACCCTAACAATCAAACCTAGTTTCCTTGGGAAACCCTAAAACATAACTATGAAATTACTCAGGCATTGAAAAGAAAACACAAATAAATATCCAAGAAGAACTCATAATCATAAAAAAATAATAGATTTTAAACAAGGGTTCAGAGATTTCTCAAATACGAGGTTCTGGATCCGTCTCCCTCAGTAAAAAATTAGAATAAAATAAGCATTCCTAAAATAAAACCAAACCACAAGGCTTATATAGTACTAAGAAAAAGAAAAAACATAATAAAATAAAAGATAGCCTTGAGGACCAATTCTGCACATTTTGGAAATCTTCTAAAAATTATCACGTGAAGGGATCTGATCGGGCACTTTGGAGAATGATCCGACACTCGATCGGACACTATTTTTGTAGAATTCCATGATTTTTTGCCCGATCGGGCACTCAGAGATCGATCGGACATTCCAGGGGATTTTTGCGCGATCTTCTTCTGCGAGTAAGCTTGACTAGTGTTCAGTAAAATAGCCATAATTTTTGATTGAACCAATGGATTGACTTCAAACCACTTCCATATGAAACCTAACTCATGTGGCTATCTTGTGCCCAATTGTAAGATAAATCCATCCATGGGAACATCTTCAAACATTTGAATATGTTTGGCCCTTCTACTTGACTCTGCAACTTCATATGTCAATTTGCATCCCTTTTGTGTAGAAATCCGTCTTCTTGTTCCTGAACGACCCAAGTACCTAGAAACCTGTAAAAGATACCAAATTGCAAGGAAAGCACTCGGATAATGCTTCATAGAAAACATAAATGCTCACTAGAAAACGTTAAAACCGAGTAATATCAGTCGGTATATCGAAGGTCCCTCATGTGCTTGGGTCTCATGCACATGAGTACCATAAGGGGACCTAGACGAAGGTTCCAAGGACCGTCCTATTTCTGGCACTCCTCTAAATCGACCGTAAGAGCTGAAATTTATTGTCAATATTTTAGTTTTCTTGAATATTATCCAAATTTTTTTAAACTATTTGATGTTTTATTAGTAAGTTTTAAAAATTTGATAAAATAATAATTTTTGTTTTTAATTATAATTTATGATTTTTAATATCATTTATAAAAATAAATTTTTAAATTTTTATTTTCAATTTTAAATTATATTTTAAATTAGAAAAATAAAATAAAAAAATCATTACTAAACAACACCTTAAACATTTCAATCATCAACCTAAAACCTAAACAACTAAATATTAATCAAAAATTAAACAAATCATCAAACATTTCACACTTTTCTAAATCATACAATCATCAAAGCCTAAATAAACAATCATCAAACCATAAACCCAAAATCATCAATCATCAAACTCTAAATCATCAAAAACTAAACAAATCATCAAACCAAATCTTTCCTAAAACACAATTTCACTACAAATCTACAAACTTCCCAAAAATCCAACAAACACCAAATATTCCAAAAATTATCAAACAAATCACCTAAATTTAACCCTAAACCCTAACATACCTTGGATCACCCATTTTGACGGATTGGAATGGATTGAAATGGTTGAAATCACCGATTTTTATGGTTTGTGTTCGAGTGAAAATGGAGAAGAAGAGTAGTCTGGTTTTGTTTTAATATCGAACTTACTGACAGATGGATCCATCATTAATCCATCGTTATTGAAAAAAATTTAATTTTCGCATATTTCCAATTTTTTGGGAATTTAAAACGCGGCAAAAATTTCAGATCACTGATGGATTATTGACGGATAACCCTAAAGTCGTCAGTTATCCGTCAGTATGTTCAATATATGATTTAAGGATTCATTCAGGGCTTAGGGTTTTGGTTTTATTGATTAGTGTTACTAACTTAGACTAATACATTAGGAGTTGGTGATCCTAAAGTATTAGTAATTACATTTAATTGATAATTCGTAAATGCACGTTTTTAATTTTTGAACTTCAGGGTCTAACATCATACATCGTTAGAAACATTTTCGAGTAACAAAGATGTTTTCATAAAACTTTTTATCGAATACTTTTGTAAGATTGATGATAAGTATGAAACATGAATCAATTCATATAATAGTATGTTTACTATAATCGTTAACATTTTAAAAATTAAAATAATAAGTTTTAGGTATTCAAACCCTAAATATGTATATATTTAGAAATGCTTAAAGATATTAAAAAATGTATATAAAATAATGTTTTAATAAATTTAATAAATATTTAGTTAACGATGTAAATATTTTAGATATTTTTCAATATATATATATATATATATATATATATATTAATAATATGGTTTTTGGAAATGTTAATAATATGATTTTTGGGTTATTGACCAATTAGGGTTAACCGTTAGTAATCCGGATTACTTACGAATTGTCCAGCATCCGTTAGTAAGTCCATATTTATTAGAGAAAATTAGTCAGAGTAACCCAACATTTTGCGTTTATAACTTACTTGACCC
>OVBE01015196.1:0-11621 GCA_900406425.1 Iberis pinnata | reverse complement strand
AGCAACTAGCCATTGATTCTCTTTCTCTTTGTCAGAGTAAAGACAGAACATAAAGAGTTAAGTGATTCTATATATTATTACTTTTATAAAAATTTAAAATAAAAAGGTAGTGAATACACGTGAAATGTTTTGATTCGCTAAATGACTTTGGTTTTAGTGAACTTCTCCTTTCTGCCTTCTTTATTTTTCCAAAAATAAATTAAAAAGTTATGTGGTATTGATTTTTCTTCTTCTTAATTTTGTTGAAGGGTTATTTTCTTCCTAGTGTGAATGCAATGATATAGATTCGAGATTTTATATAAAAAAGGTGTAAACTCTTATTCTCACTTGGTTAATATTCATTATGAGCAGTCAAAAANTGTCTATGTGTCAAATAAAAATCTAATTTTTATTATGAATATCTTTTATTAGTTTGGGTTATGAATGATTTTTGTGTTTTGAAATTTCGTATAAACATATTGTGAACGATAGAATCCACAATGTAATTTTGTCAAGTTGATCTCAACGAAGAATTCGATTGTTCTTATTTAATAAATAAAAAAACGCAACACAAATTAATGTAAAAATATATTTTATTAATTTTTTATATCAAATGAGTACACTTGCAACTTCGATTATATTTTCTCTAAAATAAAAAGATAGTTCGAAAATTTGCCGAAAGATCCTCCTTCTTCCTTTTTTCTCTCCTATTATAATCCTCCCCGCCTAGGTCATATTGTTCCGATCATCTCGGCTAGTTGGTCCTAAGGTCTCGGGGAATCCCACCTAATTCGAAACTGCCTTGACTCGGTCTTTTCCTGTTTGATTTGCGCTTGCATTCTTCCCAATCCACCTGCGCCTTGAGTGCTCGACAGCTCAGCTATTATATTAAAGTGGGAGCTTATCTGGTCAATCTTCCTGCGCCTAACACGTATCGACTCAACCTTTGAGGAAAAATACTGGCTGAGACAAAATCCTGCTGCGAAAATTTTGACACCAACACATATTAATTATTTGTAGCATCTAAACTTTTTAATTTTAATATAGTTTCCGTGGATATGATTTTTGGAAAGAATTATTCAAAACTAAAATAAGAAAAATTATCATGATATTTTGTTAATTATCACGGAAATCTTTCTAATTTTTATGAAAACCTAACATTTCTAGGATAAATTGGTTAGTAAATGAAAATTTCAGATATTTTCATGTTAATATATTTTCATGCTAGGTTAATTAGAAACTATATAATTTATATTATAGTTTAGTCTGGAAAACAAGAGATAACTCGGTGATTTATATTTTCGTTCGACTTTATTCTTGATTCAGAATAAGTTGATGTGTATATTTTTAAAAAACTTTTTAATTAAAAGAAAAAGTAAATTCATAACAATGAAAAAGTTAACTTTAAAAACATAACTTACGTTATTAACGTGTATTATACAAGAAAATATAAATTTATTGAAATAGAAAAATAATAGACAAGATAAGGAGACACAATTAAAATGGGAACAATGCCTCTATAAGTTCCATTAGATGCACAAAAAGTTCATAAAGCTCTCTTATAAAAAATATATATTTTTAATTTTTAAATAAAAAATAGTTAAAATACACTCCCACCCTTAATGAAATCAACTAATTACCAACTCAATCGGGTACCACCTGATCCGATTGAATTTGGGTAATTTAACCTAAAAATTGAACCGGTTTAGTATACCAAACTCATCGATTTGGGTTCCGATTTCTCTCCCCTTTTATTCAAAATCCAAAACATTTCGGGATTAACTTAATGTTCTTAGGGTTTCTTCCTCTTTCAAAAATCGCAAATTCACTCTTCCTCAATCCCGATTTCATCGATTTATACTTGTTTCTCTATGTTTTCGAGTCATTTGTGATTCCCATTTGCTCTATTGCCGATTTTGTTAAGGTAACCTTCGATTTATGGGTTTGTTGGGGGGGGGGGTTTGGGTTTGTGGGTTTCGGGATAACTAGGTAAGCTTCGATTTTTGTTTTGTGAGTTTAATTTGAGTTGTTGGTTGTGGCAGAATCCGAGAAAATGGGACCACAACATTCGTGAAGAGGCTTCGGCGGCGGCGGACAGAGACCGAGCAGAGCTTTCGCCAGCGATGGAGGTAGCGGAAGTAGCGGAGGGGGACTCTAAGTAATCATACTAAAGCAAATTTTATATTTTGTCAAATTGGCAAAAAAAATGGACAAACTAATTAAAAAAATTTAGTGATTTTGACGTTATTGTAAACTATGATCAGTTAATGCATAGTGATAATTAACAAGTTTAAACCTATTGCAGTTTTTATTGATATTCTTTTTTTTTTTGGTCGTCTATTGAATAAGATTAAACCAAAGGAAATACATAGTCCACATGATTTAGCTAAAGAAGCCTAAATTCTCAGAAATCATTGCCCGACATACCGGGAATCATTGCCCAACCTAACGGGAAACCAAACATAAAACTACAACGAAAGACCAAAAAAACTCATAAAACAACACTGGAGAAATGCTAAACCACGATGCTCAAAACAAGAACCGAGCTTCCACGAGCAGAAGACGAAAGCTATAACAACTCACGAAGATGAGGCTACACCCGACGAAAAGACTGCTGCATGTCCTCATTAGGATGCACACGAGGAGGCTACATCCGATGCGGTAGACTTTTAAAGATTAAAACCTTGTACTTCAGAGAAGACAAACACGAGACTTCTAATGAAGAATGAAGACCGCTTCAGATGCCGAGGTCGGAGATGTCGAAAGAAAACGACTTAAGACCATAAAGAAGACAAGAATCCATCAGGTCTCGAGCTAAACCTGACCAAAAGCTCAAACAGAGGAAGCTGAACATACAACCGCCTATCCGGTTCATCCCGAGCGGATGAAAGATCGATCCGGAACAGGCCAGGGAAGCAAAGGACCAAATAAAGAGCACCAAGTGAGCAATACCAGTAGCTGCTTCTGAGGGACACAAAACAAAAACAAACTAAAGCAGAGAAACCACCGGCACTAAAAGCAGGACAAGTGCACCAAAACCAGCAATGAACCAACAAGAAGAAGAAAAACACACTAAAGGCGAGAAATGCCTTTAAACCAAAACAAAACCAGCCACTCCAGAAGAAACCAGGCAGAAAAACGACAAGCAACTCTACCTTAACCGAAACTTAAACTGAATACAACCTGGAAAAGCAGCCAAACCGAGGCAAAGGGCAACCAGAACGCCAACAAAGCCAGGACGTGTGCCATGCCAACCCTGGAGAGGAAGCAGACAGCGACTCATACAAAGTAACAGCAAAGAAGAAGATGCTGAGGCGACGAATCTGGAAACACTGTCGGAACTGGAAACAGAAGACATGCGAAGAGAGGCGGCCGAACCGTGGACCAGGGGATTCGGCGGTCGCTTCTCCCAAGCCCCCTACACCGAACCTTCGAGAGAACCGGACGTCGAAGCGTCACGAGCTAGCCTGAACTCACCAAAGCAGAAGCCGAAGAAAAAGCCGAGAAAAACACAAGAATACGACAACGACTAAAGAAAGACAACTAGAAAACAAAAGGGGAGCCGGTCCCGACGCTGCAGGAGCCGCCGACGACCGGCTCAAAACCAGATCTGAGAAAAGGTCTTTAGCGGCTGGAAGAAGAAAAGGAGAGAGAACTAGGGTTTCAATCGGACGTATTATTATTTTAGTTGTTATTGATATTCTAAGGAATCATACTAAATCAAATTTATATTTTATCAAATTGGCAAAAAATCATATACTATATAACCAACAAATTCAAAATTTTTAGTGATTTTGACGGTATTGTTAAATTATCATCAATTAAGTTATAGTGATAATTAATAAGTTCCAACCCATTATAGTTGTTATATAGGCTCTAAGGAATCATACTAGAGCAAATTTTATATTTTTTAAATTGGCAAAAAAATCATAGACTATAACCAACAAATTCAAAATTTTTAGTGATTTAGACGATATTGTTAAATTATGATCAATTAATGAATATTGATAATTAACAAGTTTCAACCTATTGAAGTTGCTATTGAGACTCTAATGAATCAAAATTATTTTTTTTTATATATTTTGTCAAATTGGCGAAAAAATCATGGACTATAAACAACAAATTCATAAACTGGATAAATGTAAATAACTAGGAAAATATATTGTGTAGATTTTTCCATTTGAATGCATTAGTAGGATGCATATCGCGAACGAGTCCAAACTCCATTCTCAAATTTCCTAAGGTTGTGCAATGGAAAATTTGTGGATCATGGCTACAAAGGATTTGTACACAAAATTGAGTGAATCGAAGATAAACAGAATAACTAGGAGTAACTAGAATAACTAGCTGGAGAATAACATGGAATAACTTTGAGTAACTATAAGTAACTAGGATAACTAGTTAGAGAATAAAATGGAAAAACTTTGAGTAACTAGGATAACTAGTTAGAGAATAAAATGGAATAACTTGGAGTAACGAGGAGTAACTATGAATTATAATTTGTCCAGATTCCGAAAGACTAGGAATAACTGTGATTAACTTGGTGTAACTTGAAATAACTTGGAGTAACTTTGTTTAATTTTCAGAAAATTTACAGCATTTTGGGATGAGGATAAAGAGGTGATGTTGTCTTCATAAAAGATCTGAAAAATGATCAACCCTATCCAATAGTGGAAAAATGGGCAGAAATTCTGAAGATGATATTTGGTGGGAAGATTTGATGAGAAAATAAATTTAAAATCGGATTGAAAGCATCAACCTAGATTTTGAAGATGAAGACCATCAACAAGAGAATGTGCTTCCACAAAGAAACGTTGAAGAAGAGTCTCAAGAAGGCTTAGCAAGACTGGAAGCAAAATTGTTGGGACGGTTGGACGAGATTGAGAAGAAATTTGATGAAAAAATGCTAGACATGAACCAAAGGCTTAATAGAATGGAATATTTTGTCTTCAAGAAGAACAAAGCCCCGATGAAGGTATGGATTACAAAGTAGAATCTAACGAAGACTACCGTGAAGGTATGGACTACGGCGACCATGAAGGTATATAACATTTTTTCTTTTAGATTGCTTTTTTATAATTTTTTAATGTGTTTATCTTGGTTAATTAGAGGGGAAAAAAGTTAAGGTGATGATGAAAAATCCAAGCAAAGTGTTTTCGCATCGTCTTTAGATGCTACAAAATCTATTTTATGGGCTTTGTTGAATATATATGAATGAACATCAAAGCTACTGAACTGACTTTTGGATATTCTTTATTAACTTTGGTAATTGGATTAATTGTTACTTTATAAACGACATATATGTATGGTAAAATTTTGTTTTCATTAATTGTAGAATAATTACATTGGGCTGATTAATAATACATTTGTTAAAATTAAAATGGTCAAAAAACCAAAAAAACTAAAGAATAAAATGTTGGTTTATAGATATACCAACTCACAACCACTAAATGTTACAAAAAGACACTATAAACTAAGTTTTGCCGTTAGCTCGATTAATAAATTTTAAGAGAACCATAAACATACGAGAACTATTTGAAAACTCTAATAGTAAATTTGAAAACTATTTGGAAAAGACGAGAAAGATTTAGAAATTTTTTTATTTATTTATTTGAATAGTATATTTTTAAAAAAAAATTATTGCCAAATAAATATATATAAATCTAAGTGATTACACTAATGTAAAAAACAGATTGAACATGAAATCTCTAACGATCCAAAGACAGGACTTCACATTCGGTTAGCCATCACATCTATGTTTTATCACTCAAATTATTAATAAGTTTGAAAGATATGAAAAATATTTGAAACCTTATTGTCATGTTAATCAAAAACTAGGTGACATAACATTTATGTTACTTCAAATTGAACATGAAACCTCTAACAATCAAAAGACCGGATTTCACATTTGATTATATTTCACACTTCTGATTATCACTCAAAGTTTATGGATCAATTCAACAATAAGTTTGAAAACTATACAATTTAAAACCAATATTGTCAAATTCATTATAACCAAAAAAAAAAAAAATAATAATAATAATGAGAAAGTATTAATCTTACCCACATAAGTGCTATTTGCTAATTTGTCGTCATCAAAATCGTGTGCTTCACCAAAAGTAACTGATAACAAAAAAATTCAATAACAAAAATCAAGCTTGGACATTAATGGATGATCTTAAACAAATCTAGTCAATTTGAGAAATTCTTACTACTTTTAATTTGAATTAAAAAAAAAGAATACGAAAAAGTCCTAAGGTGTTTCCATTCATAAAAAAGTCAAAAGATTTTTTCCACAAAAGAAAATGTTAATGGGACCAAAAAAGACCATATCACTAACTAAGTAAACTGAACCGTAAACCAGAGCATTGCATAGGTTAATTACAAGATAAAACTCATAAGTGATGTCTTCAAGCAAGAAACAAAACAATGATTTTGTTTTAATCACTTACTATTTTAGCATGTTTTTGTGAATCTTGATGCAAAAGTCTTCAATTGTTCTCTTCTTCAAAAATAAGATTTTGCTTTGATGTAGATTTGGAGTTAGATCCAAGTATTCTCCCATAAAGACCATCAAGATTCCACTGCAAGATTTTTCACAGTTCATAAAATAACAGTTTAAAGAGAAAATAGAATAATTGCTCTGAGGAAGAAGAATCTACACAAATTAATAAGATTTTTCACTTGAGAGGGCAGTGACGAGGAAGTTCTTATAGAGAGAGAGATCTACACAAATTGAAAGTAACCGTTAAGCATCGTAAATAGTAAATTTATATCCGTTATTGAATAAGACCAAAGGTCCAAAGCTAAGACTGCAAGAGTGTCAGTCTTTAATGATTTTCGAAAAGAATTTTGAAAATTTTGTTTTCATTGTTTTCTTTAATGATTTTTATTGTTGTATCACTATAAGTCTCTTAAGTTATATTACCTTCTTTCCACTTAAAATATAAAACATACATTGAAGAAAAAAAGATGAAGATAAGTAATATAATATATTACATATAAATATGGATATTATCACTTTAAAATATATAAATTAGAGCTCTAACAATTAAATTTATAGTGCAAAATTAATAAAAGTCTAACAAAAATAAATTATACTCTAGGACTCTTATTATTGTTGGGCCAAAACTGAGCTAAGTTTGTTAGGTTACAAGTCAGCTTCTCATGCATTCTAACGAAAATTTGTAAGTTTGCTTATATGATAATTAGGAAGTAAGTTTGCTTACAAGTCAGCTTCTCATGCATTCTAACGAAAATTTGTTGAGTAAAAATTTTAAATTCGATTTTATATTTAAAACATATTACGTGTCGAATAATATTTTTCATTATCGATATTTGATATTTTATTGTTATGTATATATTTCTTATTGATATTATGTTAATTTGCTAATAATTAATTTAACTTAATTTTTATAGGATTTTTCGAGTATATAAATACCCTCCTCGCGGGATAGCTTTTAAACATGTTTTAGGTTTGGTTCATGTTGATTTTAATTGAATAATTGTTTGTAATATTTCATTGACTTTAATTGAATTATTGCGTGTTGTTTTACAAGCTCGCTAATATCATAAACGATCTTAATCACGTTCTACTTATTCTCTTCATAATTTATATTTGTATAAATCAAAACATTGTTTTATTATTAATATGTCAAAAGTGTTTGTGTTGTTTTAAATATTTGTTCTCAGTCCACGTTCTTCTCATAATTCCTGTTTATACATGAACTAAC
The DNA here is from genome assembly GCA_900406425.1 of Iberis pinnata. Lineage (NCBI taxonomy): Eukaryota > Viridiplantae > Streptophyta > Magnoliopsida > Brassicales > Brassicaceae > Iberis > Iberis pinnata. The sequence continues at coordinate 3,909 of OVBE01015196.1, read as the reverse complement.
GAAGAAAAGATTTGAGTTTATACGTTAAAGTGTTCGTGGTATTTTAAAATTTTGTTTTCAGTCCACGTTTTCTCATAATTCCTGTTTTAAACCTTTGTTCTTGTTATTTTAAACTACATTATATACCTTATTTTTGATGGATATGAATTATTGGTAAAATTATAAAAAAATTATATTTTCGAACTGTATTATTGTCATATACTTTTTCAAAAATAGGGTTTTTATGTTAAAATAAACAGAAACTGAATGACTAAAGATTATGGTTTGTAAACTAACTGAATATGAAATCATGTCAACTGATCGTTAGCGATTTTGTGTTCAAATTTTTTTTACACTTTAATGTAAATTTTTTAGTTCATGTTATTTTGACACAATTATTTATATGTTTTCCGAATTTTAATACATTTTAAAAAAATTCAACGCATTGTTAGTGCTATTTTATATAAATATATAGTTTTTAATTAAAATGACTTCTAACAATAAACATATCATCTTAACATATTGATTTTGACTGAATCATCTTTAATCGAACATGATTTCATGTCAACTTATCGTTAGCGGTTTTGTGTTCAAATTATTTTTACTCTTTAATATACATTGTTTAGTCCATGTTATTTTGACACAATTCTTTTATACGTTTTAAAAAATTCTATGTATTATTAGTGTTATTTTATATAAATATATAGTTTTTAATTAAATTGACTTCTAACAATAAACATATCATTTGTAACATATTAATTTTGATTGAATCTTGTGATTGTTTGTGTTGTTTTGCAGCCTCATTAATACAATATACGATCTCAAGCAAATTCTTCTTATTTATTTTATATTTTATATTTTAAAGAGGTTTCGTGTTTCTTATCTACTTTTGTGTTTCATATATACATATATGTACATATTTTCAATTTATACTTTTTTGCGACTTTTTTTATTTATATATTTTTAATACACATATTATTTGTAACATGGTGTACATGAGTTGTGTTTAATGTTTTGTATAGATATTAATTCATGTTTTTGTTTTAGGCATTAGGGAAATCTACAAAGAAACCAGATTGACATATCAATTCATTAGTTAAAAAGACTTTAAGAATCATTCATAAACTCAACTCACATTTTAGATTAATTTCTTCTCAAATAATTGAATCCCTAAGAATTAAAATAATGAAAATTTAACTCTTGTTGATTCCAAATACTTTAATCATGCATTAAAATCAGGTTTGATATGTTCATATATAATAACATCATACTCGAGCATATTAAAAATATCCTACTCATCTATATTATTTTAGACTTTTAGACCAAATCCTTTTGTATCTAGTAACCTAAGATCATTAGCTAATCTAATTCAAGCAATAAACATAAACCTAGATGAAGGATCCAAAAAAGTAATTCATATCTAAGAATCTTAACTGTCAAATCTAGGCTTCCTTTTCCCTAAGAAACCTTAAAATCTAACTGAAAAACTATTCAAACATAATGAAGAAAACATAAACAATCAATGAGAATTAAATCATAATTAATAGCATAAAAGTAAGTAAAAGGTTCAAAAATATTCTTGGAACTTTCGTGCATTTTCAATACAAAACTTCATTCAACGCTCCAATCTCTATAATCCCTAAAAAGACTCCAAAATACTAAAAGTAACTAAGAAATATCTTATATACAAGCATAAATGCTTATCAAATAGGATACATGAGAGGATGTGAGTTTATGTTTTACTCCCAATCTTTTATTACTTTTTTCCTCTTTACCCTTTTTTTCTGAAGGGAAGAGAGATAGAGAGAGGGGTTTCCAATAATAAGATGTCACAAGAAAAATAGATTGTGATGCAGGATGTGATGAACGCTGGACTTTGTGTTGGTGACCGCATTCGCCGAGAAGCTGCATCGCAACTCGATCTGGAAGAAGCTCTAGAAGCTTCCACAGACGCTAGAGTTTTCTAATAATTAGTTTAACCCAATATTTTTAGGGTTTTCTGTGTATATAAATACCCTTCCCGCGACATAGATTTTAAACATGTTTTAGGTTTTCTCATTATCGTATAAGCTTCATTTTAAACATATATTATCAGTCGCTTATGATACAAGGAAGAGGAAGATTCAACTGTTTAACAACTCCTGCTGGATTTTGTAACGCTTCAAACGCTGATTGTTCTCCTTTCGTCGTTACGGTTGTTCCCAGGAAGACATATCGACTTCGAATCGGTAGCTTGACGGCTCTCTCCGCTCTCACTTTTCAAATCGAGGTTTTGTAACTTGTGATACAAGCAACTACATTCTTCTCTTTGTTTTTTTATATACTCCGACGAGACTTATTCCGTCGCTAATGCGACGATGAGCGACATGATTTACAGATTGATGTTCAATTCAACGGCGGACGTGATTTTACCGAACGCGAATACGATGAACGCTAATAATAGCGAAACGCATCCGTGGCATTTACATGGTCACGATTTTTGGGTAATTGGGTACGGAGAAAGGAAATTTAACGAGTCAGAAGATCAAAAAAGTATAATTTGATAAACCTGATTATGAAAAACTCTGTGGCAATTCAACCATTTGGGTGGACTGTATTACGTTTCAGAACAAATAATCCAGGCGTTTGGGCGTTTCATTGCCATGTAGAGTCGCATTTCTTCATGGGAATGGGAATTGTGTTTCTAAATTGCCTTCTTCGATAGTGAATACGTGAAATGTTTTGATTCGCTAAAATGACTTTGGTTTTAGTGAACTTCTCATTATTGCCTTAAAATTCTTTTATATTTCCAAAAATAAAATAAAAAGTTATGTGGTATTGATTTTTTTCTTCTTAATTTTGTTGAAGGGTTATTTTCTTTCTAGTGTGAATGCAATGATATATATCCGAAAATTTATATAAAAAAGGTGTAAACTCTTATTCTCACTTGGTCAAAAATGTCTATGTGACAAATAAAAAATCTAATTTGATTTGTTTTATGAAGATCTTGTTATTGGTTTGAGTTATGGATGATTTTTGTGTTTTGAAATTTCGTATAAACAAATCAATTATTTGTAGCATCTAAACTTTTTAATTTTAATATAGTTTCCGTGTATATGGTCTTTGGAAAGAATTATTCAAACCTAAAATAAGAAAAAGTATCATGATGTTTTGACAATTATCACGAAAACTTTCTAACTTTTATGAAAACCTAAAATTTCTATGATAATTTGGTTAGTAAATGGAAAATTCGGATATCTTCATGTTATTATATTTTCATGCTAGATTAATTAGAAACTATATAATTTAATTATATAGTTTAGTCAGAAAAACAAGAAATAATTTGGTGATTTATTTTTTTACTCGATCTTATTCTTGAGTCGGAATGAGTTGATGTGTATATATGTTTTTGAACTTTCTAATTAAAAGTAAAATAATTCTATAACAATAAAAAGATTAATTTTAAAATATAACTTACGTTATTAGCGTGTATTCTGAGTTATAAAAGAAAAGAATAAATTTATTGAAATTAAAAACAAAAAAAAGCAAAAGACAAGATAAAGAGACACAATTCAAGTGTCACTTAAAAGAACAAAGACCATTCACAAATTTGGTTTTACCAATTATCTTTTGGTAACCGGAAATGAACCAAACTTGGTTTTGTTATTATACTACGTCGTTTTTCACATCACCTTCGGGTAAAGATCCTCTGGCAATCTCAATTCACCCACCATAACCAACGGTTTAGCTAAAAACATATCATGACTAGACTCCATCAACTCGACACGTGTCTCATCCCCAGCTAACTTCCAAGTAAACCCTTGTAAAAGTCTTGCGAACATCATCGTAGTCAACGCTGTTCCTAACGCCGGAGCAGCACAACCTCTTTTTCCGGTACTAAACGAAATAAACCGAAGATCATTCTCCGTTAAAGTCACTTCAGAACATTCT
>OVBE01015195.1:0-11622 GCA_900406425.1 Iberis pinnata | reverse complement strand
CCACTATTCTGTTGGTTGGTCTAACCAGATTGGTTCTACACAATAAAATCCCTTCGATAATTACAAGAAGAGCAAGTCGGATGCGTCGCCGTTCTGGCATTCTCCGAGAGGCAGCCATCTCCTTGTCGGTTTTCAACCACCCGACAATGTTTTTTAATTAGAACACTCTCCTGCTTACAATCTATAAGCTTGTCCCAATAAGGATTTTTCGGATCTTCCGGGTTCTGGAGCCTATCTAATACCGACTTCTCAGGAAATGGTCCACAGGGGAGCCCGGTGGACATACCAAATTCGCGTAGTGATAGACAAAAGGGATTGCCGCCGAACACAAACCAGAGCTCATGCTTCCTAGCTGTTACCAGAGACCGGCAGAGCATTTGGTGCACAAGCTTTCCCGACAATGAAGCAATCCGTACATGGATGTTGAATAATGGACCAAAAACTGAAGATTTTAGAAAGTCCAATGCTTCGTACCTTCTAGAGCGTCCACCAAGTCAAGAAGATACTCATGCTTGGAATAGGAATTGATCCTACCCCCTGTTGGGTATCGGTTAGTCGCATACAACCTGCGTGGTAGCCGATTGGGGTCAACTGTAATCGGACTATCGCTGTGGGCAGTCTCCTCTTCTGTGGTGGACGAAATTTTTGGTCTCTGATGGACAACTTCATTTAGCCTACTTTTATGTCCCTTCGGATTTCGAGAGTCACTGTAGACCAAATCTGGATTACGTTGTACTACGTCTGTGGACGAATGATCCAGATCCTGTTGGAGNGGGGCTATGGTTTCTGTTGTCCTTGTGGAATCAATGTGGACAGGGCCCTGTAATTTTTTTTTTTCGTCCACGGATTTCCCTGTAGCTTTCTTCGAAGAACCGCCGACATTTCTCGGGTGATTGTCAGCGGTTTGCTTAAAAGCAGATTTTTCAGTCACAAGCAGCGTCTTCTTAGACCCCATATGCGACTTGATTCTGGTATCGCGCCGGGGCGGGTTAGAAATTTTATTTTTCTCAGACTCCGTCGCCGACTCACGAGAAGTGGAAGTGTTCGCCGCCGTCTGTATATTCTTCAAAGTCGGTTTAGGGACATCGGGTTTTTTTTTATCGGTTGGCGCGGTGGTAGTCTGGTCGGAGGATTGTCCTTTTTATGTGGTGATGTTCTTCTTCCGCCGTCAGTTGACATTTCTACGTCGTCGGGATTTTTTATGTCGCCGTAATATTATATCGATAAAGTGAAGATGTCGAAAGGAAAGAGCGGTCAATGAGGAGAGAGAATAGAAAGAGAGATTTTAGGGAGATATCAACGGATATGGCATTAATTGAAAGTAAAGTTTTTGGAAAAGTGGTTTATTTTACTTTTTTAAACTGTCTAATCCTGCAAAACGTGACACAAAGTCAAGGGTAAAATGGTAAACTGCATTGAACCCAATATGGTAGATTTTTATAGTTGACTCATTTATGGTATATATTATAAGAACTAACAATAATATGGCAGTCACCATAATTTCCCCATTAATTTATTCAACTTTATTAAATATTCTTTTATAATTTAATTTTGTTTGTTATGTACTAAATTGATTATTTTCTTTTGAAAATATAACTTCAAATAGATTTATTCAACCCTCATTAAAAAATTTATATACTTTCTTCATTTTGTTAAAAATTTGGAAATAAATTAATTGTCCTTTTTAAAGTATAAATAAATTAGAGACTCACAGAAACATCCAAAACATAACTCTTTGGATATCAATTGATTTTGCTTTCAATTAAAAAATGGCTAAGCTATCATTGACGCTCTTCTTTATCGTCATATCTTCCATCATGACCCATCATTTCTCTGCGGCAAAATCCCCAAAATGGTGCGTAGCCGATCTAAATGCAACAGATGAACAACTACAATCAAATATCGATTTCGCATGCAACAATGGAGTTGATTGTTCGCCGATCCAACCAGGTGGATCCTGCTATGAGCCCAACAATTACGCAAATCATGCATCATATGTCATGAACGAGTACTATCAAAATCATGGTTGTACCAATAAGGCTTGCGATTTTGGTGGTACCGGCGGAATCGCAATTACAGACCCTGGTGTTGGTAGTCCTACTTGTATCTATCACATGAGATGTTAACTAATTGTATTTTTATTTTCTAAGTTTCATGAAAAAGTAATTGCACCGTTGGTCATAGTTTTTGTTAGATATTGTGAAAGAAATAGTTCACATTATCTAATTCAGTATCAGTTAACGTATTTACAATACCTTTATGGAAGCCACATGCCTTGCTTGCTTGATGTAACCATTAAAACCTGCAACTTAAGAGTGACACAAACGAATCAAAAACTATCCCCTTGACCTTCACTACAAGATAAGATGCTTGTATTGATGTTTATTTATTCTTACAATGCTTACAATATTTTTTCCATAGCTTCGTCGGAGGATGTTGAAGAATATTACGTACTTTGCATGGAAGGGGAAAAAAAAATTATTTTAGAAAACATTTGCCAAAACTTTTTTCAAGAAATACATGTACCAGTATATAAACACATGTATATTCTATTGATAGTAATAAGCAGCTCGTATTTTTATCAACAAAAAATGAATAATAATAAGCGGCTCATAGACAGTATTACAATAAAAAGAGTGAAAAAAATAACCATATGTCTTTCTTCGGAAACTACAAGACGATTACAAAAGCTATGCTTTCATAAATATTTGGTTACCCGACGTCAGAAACTATATTCTGTTCTCTCCAAAATATACAACAAATTGTCCCTTTAATATAATTATCTAATTAAATTTATGTATTCTAAAATTATTTAGTGTTTAATATAAAACCAAAATAAATACATATGAAACCAAAATAGAACCAAATATTATATTATATATTACGGAAAATTATTAGATATGTCTAGAATCATTCATTTTGAAATATTTAAAAATTTTAAAATACTATGAATGCAATGTAATTAAATTGTTTTGAAAGATATATCAATTAGGAGATATATTCATTGTATAATAAATGCGTAAATCATTAACGATTTAATTTTAAATGCATTGAAATACAACTAAAACATATATCCAAAATCTTATAAATTTGAGTGTTTATACTATAATTGAGTGGTTTAGAATAAAAAAAGAAATTGGAAACAAACAGACAAAAATGTTAAGGAAGAAGTGCATAATTATCTAAACAAAATAAAGTGCACGATTATGTATATCAAATATACATTAGTTTTTATAAAATTGGTTGGGTGCACATGCACCTTTTCCTTTTCTTTGTAAGTGCAGCATATATGTACGACTTATTGAGTTCTCTGGATAATTTATTTGAATACTTGCAGTTGATCCGATTTTGCCACCGAAATCTCAAATCGCTATGGCGTAAGTGATGAATATATCTTGTCCTCAATTATGCGTTTATACGTTGACAACATTTTTTCTTTGAGAGCATTACCGATTGAGGCCATGAGAAGATAACGATTAGGATGAAGTCTATCGTAAAGTACAATATATGATTGAATGGGATTACATTAAAACTAGGCCACAATAACTCTATTACGGATTGATAAGTGTCATATATAGTTGCTATTTCAGCTCTTATCCTAGGAGTAATAGGATTTTACTATATGACTTGGAAATTAAAAGAAAAATGCTTGAAAAACATACAAGTCGCGATAGAGTAAGATGATAGATGGAGAAGGAAAATAACAAATTAATTGATTTGTTAGCATGTCAGGTTTTTTCGACTAGAAAATATCATTTTCGTTAAAACATCTTCAATATACGATACACTTGTTGATGTAATAATTTATTTTATGGAATTTTGTAATTGATGTTTTATTAGCATATCAATAAAAAATAGTTAGTCGGAAAAAAAAACTTTTAATAAATGTTTTTGCTTGTTTTGATTTTTTATTTTATAAACCAAAGAAAACACAAATACAGTAAATATAGTTTTTCTTTCTAATATATGGGACGAAGTAGGGGTGGGCGTTAAGGTATTCGGTTCAATTTTTTCGGGGTTCGGATAGTTCGGATATAGGAATTTATGATCCATTTGGATATTTTTAAGGTTTGGTTCGGGTCCAGTTTAGTTCCTAAATTTTTGGCTCCAGTTATTTGGATAATATATTTTGATATCCATTTGAGTAATTATTTCATTTTGTTTGGATATCTATTCGGGTATCGGTTTCTATTTGATATTTGACCAAAAATCCTTAGTAAAAATAAAATTAAAAATTATATTTAAATAATAATGTGTAATATAAATATAAGTAATATTACTTGCATATTTATTTTAAAAAATATTTTTTATATTTGTGAAGTTCGGGTAGTTCAGTTCGGGTTCGGTTCCGGTTATTTGGATAATAAATTTTGATATCCATTCTGGTAATTTTGTAATTTGGTTCGGATTCGTAACCGGATATTTTGGTTCGGTTCTTCGGGTTCGGTTATTTTACCCACCCCTAGGACGAAGACCAAGATGATGGTACTACAAGGTGCTTTTTACTTTCGGTTCGAAAAATCTGGAATATTACCTAAAATCTAGAAGATACTTATGTAAATATCTAAATAAGATCCTTTTTACTTTAATATAAATAGGCATAAATATTATACCTAAAGGAAAGGCCGATTATTATTCATCTCTTTTTCTCTGAGTTAGATCAGCATGTGATCTAACTCATAATTTCAATAAATACATCTTTCATACCATATTTTTCCCACATCTAAACCTAGTTTAGATATGTTGAATTCATGGTTCAACAAACATCAAACATGATAATTTCATAGCAATGTTTCTGAAAATACTTGTTCGATTGAAAAGAAAGTTTGTGACTTTGTCTCTTAAATAGACAAGGATCACATTTATAGCTAACCTGAAAAAGCTCAACAACTAGCTAAACAACTAATATTTTTTCCTGAAAAACAGGAGACTGAGTCTTATTCAACGACTAAGCAATTTGACTAAACCAGCCTCTTAACCAACAAATCAATTTATTCTTAAACCAATATTTTACTTCATATCTTCCCCTAAACTGAATGTTTCCTTTCAGCTTACTTCTTTCTTCAAACACACTCATTCCTTCAAATGTAGCTAGCTTAACAGCCTTGGTCATTACATCTGAGAATTGATCTTGAGTTAAGCAGAATTCCAAACTTATTGTACCTTCATTAACTAGATCACTGAGAAAGTGGTATCTCACATGGATGTGCTTGCTTCTTCCATGTAGAACCGGATTCTTGGAGATCTTGATTGTTGACTTGTAATCACACATTAACAAAGTTTCTTCTGTCTGCTTCACTTTTATTTCTTCTAAAACATTCCTTAGCCAAATGGCTTGGCATGCTCCATCTGTTGCTGCTACAAACTCATCTCCTGTGGTAGATAGAGTAACAATCGGCTGCTGCTCCTCCAAGCATAAAGACATAACCTGAGGTGCTTTTCCTATCATCTGCATGCCCAGCATAGTCACTGTCAACATGTCCAACAATTTTTAAGTCTCATCCCCTCTTGTATTGAATCCCATAACCTATAGTCCCCTGCAAGTATCTCATGATTCTCTTTACAGCCATTAGATGTTGTTCATTTTGTTCTTCCATGTACATGCTCACCAAGTTTGCAGAATAAGTTAAGTCTGGTCTAGTGGCTAATAGATACCTGAGACTTCCAACCATTTGTTTGAACATTGTTGGATTAACTGCATCTCCAAATCCTTCCTTTGATAACTTCTGGCCCGGTACAATAGGTTTCTTACTGAGTTTCTATGTTGCATTCCAAATTTCTTCAATATGTCTGCAACATACTTCTTTTGCCCAATGAAGATCTCATTCTCATCTTGCACTACTTCAGAGTTTCTTTGAAATCTTCAAGCATTCTCATTGAGTTTCCTGTGTAGATAAGGTCTACATAGAGACTAATAATCAATGTACCTTCATTTTCTATTTTTACAAACAGAGTGTGCTCACAATAGCATTTGGTGAAGCCTTTATCAGTGAAGTAACCTTCAATCCTGCTATACCATGCTCTTGGTGTTTGTTTTAAGCCATACAAGGCTTTGTTGAGTTTATACACCTTCTCCCTTTCATCACTTAACTTAAGACCAGCTGGTTGTTCAATGTATACATCCTCTTGTATATCACCTTGAAGAAATGCACTCTTCACATCTAGTTGAAACACACTCCAACCATTTCTTGCTGCTACACTGAGAATCAATCTGATTATGTCTCACCGTGCAACAGGCGCAAACACTTCATAGACATCTACTCCTTGTGTCTAATGAAATCCTTTGGCTACCAAACGAGCCTTAAACTTGTCAATCTCCCTTTCTCATTGAACTTTTTTTTAAATACCCACTTAAATCCTATCACTTTCGCATGTTCTGGCAGTTGAACAAGTTCCCATGTGTTGTTTTCTTGAATATATTTCATCTCATTCTCCATTGCTTTTCTCCATTTCTCATGCTTGACAGCCTTTTCAAACTTCTCTGGATCATTTTCTTCAATAAAGAGAGCAACAATTTCATCCTTTATCTCTTTAATGAACATGGCCATACCACCACATACAAAGTCCTTTATCCACATTGGTCTTTGAACACTTCTGCCAGTTCTTCTTAGGTTTTCACTACTGGCTCTATATAGCTTCTTCTTGAGTGTTTGTGTCTTCCCCTTCTTCTGCAGTCTTTTCATTGTTATTTGCTTCATTACCATCACCATTATCTTCTCCCAACTCTGCATCTTCTTCCCCTGGTTCAGTATTATTGTGAACTTGAATCTCTTCTTCATTCTCTAACATTCCGTCCCATATCATCTCTCTGTCTTCTTCTTTATCCTCACAATTCCACTTCTTACTTTCATCAAACACGACATATTTGTTGTTAATGATCCTTTATTGATTAGATCAAATAATTTGTACCCTTTTGATTCTTTGCTAATGCCAAACATTACACACGTCACACTCTTCTCATCCAATTTGACTCTTCTTTCATAAGGTACCAACACATAGGCAGTGCTCCCAAATACTCTTAAATTCTCCACAAATAGTTATTGTTACTCCACTTCTCATATGGGGTAACATCATCTAGTTTCTTTGTTGGGCTTCTATTCAGAATATAGACTGAGTACTGAGCTGCTTCTGGCTAGAACTTGGTTGGTACATTCATACCAATCAGCATACACCTTGTCATGTTGAGTATGGTGCGATTCTTTCTCTCTGCAACTCTGTTCTGGTGTGGTGTATAAGTAGTTGTCAATTGTCTTTTGATCCCCTTGTCTCTGAAATGATCTTGGAACAACATTGAGTTAAACTCCCCACCTCTATCAGTCCTTAGACACACCAGGTTTTCTCCACTCTCTAGTTCTGCTGCAGCCTTAAACTCTTTGAAAGGAGATAATGCATCCGACTTCTCAGCCAAAAACGTTGTCCAACATTTTCTACTAAAATCATCTATAAAATTAATGATGTACCTCCTTCCACTCTCAGATACAGGTGTAATTGGCCCACACATATCACTGTGTACCAATTCCAGTCTTTTGCTAGCTCTTCATACACTTTGCTTTGGAATATTAGATCTGATATGTTTCTCCTTCATGCAGATCTCACATACTTCTTATGTTGTCTTGAGCTTTGGCAGGCCATTCACCATGTTCTTATCACTAAGCTCTTGGAGATCTCCTTGACTTAAGTATCCATATCTTATGTTCCAAATTGTGTTCTCTTTCTCTGTTGTTGTACGCAAGCATTTGAGTTTTGGTTTCTCCTCCTTCATTATCACTGATCCATAGACTACAAACATTCGATTTATGGACATTGATGATTCCATAATCACACGCTTCCGTTCTTTATGCCATATTTCACATTTGTTATCTTCAATGGTGATCCTTAGTCCATTCTGTTGAAGTTGACCAACACTGAGAAGATTTTTCTTAAGTCCAGAGATGAAATAAATAGAAGAGATGAAATAAATAGAAGATATTAGTTGAATCAGTCCATTGATCTTCAATATCAGATCACCCTTGCCTTCTACCTTCATTATCATGTTATCACCAAGTTTCACATTCTAATGAGATGTGACATCAAGTCTTGAGAACCATTCTCGTGTCCCACACATGTGGTTACTGCAACCAGAGTCTATAAACCAAATGTGTTCTCATACTTCTCCCTTATTTCGCTCTGTATATGCCATGAGAAGCACATCTTCTTCAAGTTCTGCATAGTTGGCATTTTTCTCCCAATTTGAACATTCATTCTTGAAATGTCCTAGCTGATGACACTTAAAGCATTCGACTGTGCTTTTATCAAATTCTGATCTACCTCTACCTCTGCCTCCATGACCTTGATATTCTCCTCTTGTTTGACATCCTCTTCCTCCTGGATATCCTCCATGACCTCTTCCACCTTCAAAGTTTCTGTAATTTTCAACCTTGAGAACGTGATCTTCTTTCACAGGCTTCTTCATGTTTTGTTCATGGACTAGCAGTGAACTTTGCAGTTCATCCACAGAAAGTGCAGTGATGTCCTTTGATTCATCTATGGAACACACAACATAGATGAACCTTTCAGTTAGAGTTCTCAAGATTTTTTCAACCACTTTAGCATCTGACATCTCCTCTCCTAGATTCCTCATATCATTTGACACTACCATTACCCGAGAAAAATATTCTGCAATTGAATCTTCTTCCGTCATTTCCAAGACCTCAAACTCCTTTCCGAGTCTTTACAGTTGTGCACTTTGGACTCTCATATTTCCCTGGTATTTAGCCTCCATAGAATCCCATATGTCCTTAGAAGTATCCTTCTTATGAATCATCTTGAGAATAGTCTTGTAAATTGATGCAAAGAGATAGTTCTTCACCTTCAGATCCTTCAGTGTGTTCTCTGCAAGTTATGTCCTTTGAGGTCCCGTGAGAATCACATTTCTTTTTGGCCTTTGAACTCCTGTTTCTATGAGATCCCACCACTCCTTTCAACATGTTCTCTATGAGCATAGACCAATGCTCATAATCTCCATCAAACTTAGGAATGCACAAATCCTTATCACTCATTTCACCTCACCTTTGATTCTGATTTTTGTTAGAAAAACTGTTCTAATACCACTTGATAATCTTAGAGCAATGTTTCTGAAAATACTTATTTGATTGAAAAGAAAGGTTATGACTTTTTCTCTTAAATAGACAATGATCATGTTTACAACTAAATTGAAAAAGCTCAACAACTAGCTAAACAACTAATGCTCTGTTCCTGAAAAACAGGAGACTGAGACTTATTCAATGACTTAAGCAATTTGCCTAAACCAGCCTCTTAACCAACAAATCAATTTATTCTTAAACCAAAATTGCACTTAAAAACATACTATATCAGTGACCAAATTGCAAATGTCAAGTATAAAGGCAATTATGTTGTTTCTATGCATACATCGGCTATGTCACAATTGGACTAAATCGAGTTTAAAACTGGTTCCGACTCGGTTTGGGTATAGCAATGGGTTAAAGCCAAATAAAACATTTTGATCTTAATCATTGGTTAATTAGTAGTAAATCACGATATATTGTTTATTGTTGCTAGTGGTAGAATTTTTTCAATTTATGCAGCATGGGAAAAATATTAAAGTCTACATGAGAGGAACGGTCTTTTAAGTGTAAGAGATTAATGAACAACGATTATAACGGAGGTGGACACGGCTATATAGGAGTGGAGGACCTCAAGGCGAATTGGATTTTCATGTAGGAAGGTAAGGCTGCTTGTCGTTCTTATGGCTAAGGTGTGGGAACTGCCGCCGTTGTGAGGTGTGTCTCAACTAGCCCGACGGTAGGCTGACTCGTTTCTTACTCGTCGGAAACATACCCTCTATATTCAAACCGGTTGTGGTGAAATTCCATACAATTTTTCTCCTCCTCTCTAGCATCGGTTTCTTCATTGAGTGGTGGTGACGGTTTCGTCTCTTCCGCTTTAGAGTGTCACTTTCGGGTCATCGATTGCTTTCCGGTGAGTCAGTAGCTCGCCGGCGACGGTTTAAAGCAAAGGATTTTCCATTTTTTAAGGTTTTATTGAGCTTTTGTTTTGGTCCGGACCAACTTGAGCTCTTGTAAGCCCACTCTGAAACTTGGTTGTGTTTCTTTAGATGTTTAATTGTTAAGGTATTGGACTGGGAGTTGTAATTTGGGCTACATCTAATCTATTAATAATATTAAACATTTATCAAAATAAATATATATATATATATATATATATATTCATTTAGTTTATTCAACTTTATTAAATATTCTTATACAATTTTATTTTGTTTGGAAAGTACTATATTAATTATTTTCTTTTGAAATATAACTTCAAATAGATGTATTCAACTCTAATGAAAATATTTCTATACTTTTCGTTAAAAAGTTAGAAATAAATTAATTCTCCCTTTTAAAGTATAAATAATTAGAGATTCACACATAAACATCCAAAGCACATCCAAAGCAGAACTCTTTGAATATCAATTGATTTTACTTTATTAGTTAGTAAAGATTCTTCTACAATTTTATTTTGTTTGGAAAGTACAATATTAATTATTTTCTTTTGAAATATAACTTCAAATAGATTTATTCAACACTTTTAAAAAAATTACTATACTTTTTGTTAAAAAGTTGGAAATAAATTAATACCCTTTGAAAGTATAAATAATTTGAGACTCTCACATACTTTCTTCATTTTGTTAAAAATTGGGAAATAAATTAATTCTCCTTTTTAAAGTATAAATAAATTAGAGACTCACAGAAACATCCAAAACATAACTCTTTGAATATCAATTGATTTTAATTTCAATTAAAAAATGGCTAAGCTATCATTGACGCTCCTCTTTATCGTCATTTCTTCCATCATGATCCATCATTTTTCTGTTGCAAAATCCCCGAAATGGTGCTTACCAGCTCTAGATGCAACAGATGCGCAACTACAATCAAATATCGATTTCGCATGCAGCCATGGAATTGATTGTTCGCCGATCCAACCAGGTGGAATGTGCTACGAGCCCAACACTTTAGCAGTTCATGCATCATATGCCATGAACGAGTACTATCAAAGTCATGGTCGTACCGATAAGGCTTGCGATTTTGGTGGTACCGGCAATATCATAATTACAGACCCTAGTGTTGGTACTTGTATCTTGAGACATTAGATATAACTAATTGTATTTTTATTTTTAAAAGTTTCATGAAAAAGTAATTGCATCGTTCGATATAGTTTTTGTTAGACATTGTGAAAGAGATACTTCACATTATCTAATTCAATATCAATTAACATATTTAAAATTATATAAATACCTTTATGGAAGCCACATGCCTTGTTTGCGTGATGTAATCATTAAAACCTGTGTAAGAACGAGAATATGAGCACACAAAAGATTTAACGTGATTCAGCAATATGTGTATGTCCTCAAACCAATCACTAGAGATTTATTAGACAAAATTTCAATAAGATCTTGCCTAATGGAATTATTCGACGCANCCAATCAATCTCTATCCTATAATGAGACACATACGTCTCTAATACAGATACAAGAATCAGAACATTGATAGGTTAAGAATTTAATCTTAACTAATACTGCAGAGAACAGTTCAAAGAAGTATAGAAAGGTATCGAATCCACAGA
>OVBE01015194.1:1144-11624 GCA_900406425.1 Iberis pinnata | reverse complement strand
CATTGGCATGCATAAACAATTCAACATCAAAGAAGAACACATAATTAAAACAAAAGAAATATTATAAAAGGGTTTAGAAATCTTCTCCCGAATACAAAGTTTCAGAATCTCCTCTCCCTCAGTAATTCTCTCAGAAATACAATAAAGCTTGGTTCTAAAGGCCTAAAACACATTGTATTTATAGGCTAAAAAAGTAAAATAATAAATAAGGAAAACTTGGATAGGCTTTGAGGACTTGATTTGAAAATTTGGAAAACTTCTAATCTTCTTCGGGATAAGTGCCCGATCGAGCAAGTGTTTTCCCGATCGGGCAATTCTCATTATTGCACAACTCTTCTCTTTTGCTCGATTGATCTCTAATTCCGGATTTCTCTAGGAGCATTTGCCCGATCGGGCATATCACGTGTCCGATCGTGCACTTGTTCTAAAATCTCTGAAATCTTCTGAAAACTCCTGAAATGCATCATTTTGCTCCGATTCGACCCGAACATTTAGAATACTGAAAATCTACCAGATATGCAATGAAAACACTCGGAATAATGCAGAATAGCAAACATAAATGCACACTATTATGCATTAAAAACGAGTAATATCAAAGTCATTGTAGACGTATGGGGAAGAGGTGTATGTGGTTACAACAAAATTTTAAGATGCTTGCGATTCTTATGTGGACTATAACCGATTTTCGAAAGTATGAAATATTATCAGGATGGAAAACTCACGTGAAACTAGCATGTCCATATTGTAACCGAGGGTTTTTGCCCTCGAATCATCCATATCGTTGATCTACTACATTATTCACGAAGAAGAGATGTGGTGAAGGTCCACCTCCTGAATTAGATGGCACATATCTATTAAGACAAATGCGAGATTTTGGTGTTGAAATAAAAAATGATGCTAATATCGGTGGGAATGAACATGTCAATGTTAAGTTTGCAGGAGAACATCATAACAGGCACAAAAAGTATATTTTGAGATTTGCCTAACTGAAAGACCATTTGTTGAGGCATAACCTAGATGTGATGCATGTCTAGAAGAAATTCTTTGACAACATAATGAACACATTGCTAAATGTCCAAGGGAAGACCAAAGACAATTTGAATTCTAGATTAGACTTGCCGGATATTTGTTATCGTTCTGAGCTTCACATGAGGGACGATGGAAGTTGTTCAATTTTGGCATTTAGATTACCTAAGAATGCAAAGGATGACTTATTTGACTGGATTATTCATAGGGTCAAATTCCCTGATAGATATGCATCTTATTTGAGGAATTATGTTGATATCGGAGAAGGAAAGTTCATTGGAATGAAGAGCCACGATTGTCATCTAGTGATACAACGCCTTCTTTCATTTGTATTTGAGAATATCCTTCTAAAAGTTCTTCATGAAGCCATTGCATAAATAATTTAGTAATATGTGTACAATTTACTTAATGATTTGATTACTTATATGGTTTCTTAAAAATCACTAAAATGCAGAGACATCAACTCCCCCAAACTAAATCATTGCTTGCCATCAAGCAAGTAATTTAGAAGTCTGGACGAGAGGTTTGAAAGTGGGAACTCAGAACCAAAATATGTTGCTAACACAAGTAATATAAATGTCCTGGTTACTAGTTCTAGAATGTAATCCTAAACCCGTCCCACTTAAAAACCTTAGCCATACTCATCAGAGTTCATTACACACTAGTTCCAACTTCCACAATGCATTCAAATTCATTTACCCCTTTAACATTCATTAAGCAGGAACCATGGATCAAGTCATGTACGTTCAATAAACTCATTTGGTCAAGGGACAAGTTAAGGAGTAAAGATGACCCCTTCATGCAATGGTTAACAATTCAAAATAGGGTTCTCTCAAAAGGGAATGAGCTTTAGGAGAATGCTAAAGGTAAGAACACTTAGACGCATACAGAAATAGAATCTCATCTATCCAATGCCAATGAAACCTAAGTTTTCCTGATTCTACTCGGTAGGAGATCCTAGGTCTATTCTTTTAAAATTTGAAGTGATCTTACTTATTCACGATTTTCCCTTTTTCATGTTTTCCTTAGCTACTCTTAGGAGAGTGTTCTTCTTATTTGACTGCTAGCGGATTTAGGAACTTACTTACTTTGATGCTTATGGCTTTTGACCTTTTTCATTTGCATTAACTTCCTGGGTTTCCATTTTTCAATTAATTGTCGTATCCTTTTCTTATTCTGCACTAACCATATTTCCTTTTCATATCATTGTTCCCCCAAACCCTTTACTAGCACATTCTGTTTCTTTTCCTTTTTCATCCCTCTTCTAAGGTCCATTAGTCTACCCTTTCTTTTATCATCTACCCACATACTTTCATTCATTTCCAAACCAACCCAACACCCAAAATCGAATCCCACCTAGTCCTATCTAGTCCAAAAAGCATGGACTAGAACTACATGAGATTCCATTCCTGTTAGTTCGAACCTAATACTTTCTACCAAGCTCATTCCATAAAAAACCTGACACTCAGTAGTAAATTTATGGCTTGAAAGAAGGCAAGGTTCAAGGGTAGGGATTCTACTTGGGTTAACAAGAGTGGCAAAAATGGTAGAAGATAACCCAAATATGTATATACTATCCATGAGTTCACATTCAGCACACAAGCATGATAATTATACGTTCAAATTTAATTTATAATAGATAGGGGCAAACTTCAAATCACAACATGCTTCAGAAGACAAATGATCATGCAAGTTCACATTCCAAGCATGGTGCAATTTTACTTCAGACTAAATCAAGATGCATTAGCCAACTAATAACCATGACACTTATACTTTCTAAGAAAACAACATACTTACAAGGTTACTATCATCCTAGTTCCCTATGCTGATGCATATGACAAACCTATAAATCTAACATCCTAAATGCAACTACATGAACACTTTGTTTTTGAAAGACAATTTTCAAAAAAAAAATTTAAAATTTTTTATGGTTTTTCTATGTTTTAGATGCTATGCAAGGTTGGATATCAAGGAACAAACATAAAACTTTCATTATATGATAGTCCCCTGAATCCTTCCCCAAACCTGAATTACACAGTATATGTGTAACCCAAATTTGAAGGTGGACTTAGAGGTTGGACAAGAACGAAAAGCATAAACACTCATAAACTTAAACATAAACAGCAATCAGAAACAACAAACAGAAATAAATGCACACTAAGCGGATTATACAATGTCAGGCTGGGATGAGGATGGACCTCAATAAGGTATGAAGAAGTTGGAAGAGATGTATTCATCCATCTTTTCTGAAATATATCCTGGGTAAGTACCATGTGCTTCTTGTTGTTGCAGTTGATGTTGTTGCAGTTGATGTTGTTGAAGTTGTTGTTGTTGTTGAATGATACGTTGGCTAACTGATCCACGGTCCTCTCTTTCATAGTAGTGTCTCTTCCTCCTCTGCATCATTTCGGGTTCGACTGAGGAGTAACAGTGCGGTTGTTCAACTCGTGGTTCCCTTGGACCTATGGTGATTGATTGACTTCGCTCTAAAGTATCAGGGGATTGTTGCTTCTTAGAGGTGGTGGCCTTGTTCAGCTTCAGGGTTAGCTTCTTAATATGAGTGGTTATTTCCTTGAACTTCCTGCTGAAGTAACTATCCTGGAACTTGTTCCACTTCTGAAGTTTACCAATATTCTTGTGAGTTGCGGCCAAGCTCTTCCCCTGCCTTGTAGTTGGGGCTTCATCAAAGTGATAACACTCAGGCTCACCTAGCTCTTTATCATTAGGAACATCCACCCTCTCAGGGATTACTTCATCAACTATTTCTACAGCTTCCCCATTCTCTGAATACTATAGAACGTCAACACTGGGTTAAAAATCGATATTGTCCCCATTCCTGATTGTGGTGACGGGGACATTGGGAAGTGATAAACGTGAGTCCCCCAAGCGTGGATGGGTGAACCTATACAGTTTCTCATGTGTTGGACCTTCGAAAAAGTGATCGTTTTTCAAGTAGGTTAGGTCGTTCCATCTTGCAGGGTAACCTTGACCCTCAAGAGGAACATTGCAAGCCCTCATAATGGGTGTCACAATTCCCCAATCGTTAAAGTACCACGACTTCCCTTTTTGTAGAGTGCCCTTGCCCCCTCCCTATACCACATCAATTGGTTGATCAAAACACGAGATAGGCTAGAGTTAGCCATATCAACTTGCATAAGAAAACCGTTGGATGTGTATTGCAGCGTAGACTTCAAAGCCAAGTCCATCATCCCCATTTCTACGTCTGTCACATGTCATGTCACATGTCCTGTCACTTCCCTTGTAAATATGGTGTTTGCAATAGTTTTGTGGAAGTAACGTAAAACTGGGCTCCTTATGCCTGCACACTTTGATTTTCCCGTGTTATAACTGCCGACCCCTATAGTTTCCCACAATGCAGTGAATTTATGTCCTTTTCGAAATCTGGAACCCATCAATGTTTCCATCAGATTGAAACCCATAAAGATGGTTCAATTCACCCACAGAAAGCTCATAATTCTTGTCTCTCACTGAAAACGTGATGTACCCCTGCATGTCATCATCATCGCAATACATCTGTAGAGTAGCCAGGAAGTGGCAGGTTTCTTCCTTGTACCCATCACAATAAGTAGACATGAGCTGCTCAAGATTGGTGGCCTTGAAAAGATGGGTCATGTCCTTTGCGATTCCTAGAGCTCCCATGGTGGGTTTGTGTGGGAATCGAGTTCCTTTGTAACCTCGTGAAAGAAGTGCCGCAACATCAAGCGATTTAGAGCTTTCTTCAGCCATCGTTTGAGAAGTCCTCTCGTTTACTACTTTGTTTTTAAATTGAGTGTAGTAGTCTTGCGGTTCAACACTCATTTCGTCCCCCACCTCATATTTTGGGTCCTCACTTGTGCTCTCTTCTTCGTCCTCAACATATTTTCCCTTTCTTATATCTGAACGCTTTCTTGAGTACTCGGCATTTCTCTTCGCGTTTGCACGCTTTTCTTTTGTTGTTTCGCGTTCCATGTTGGCAATGTGAACAAAATGTTGCTCCTGAATTTCCATATCTTCTCTGGTTCTTTGCAGTCTTTCAGCAATTTCACCCGCTTGATGTTGCCTTCCCGTAAGTATCGGAGCGTTTGGGGAGATTTCCGGTGAAATCTCTGTATCGTCTCGCCTAGCACTGAAGGATACTCATCTCATATGAAGCCTTGCTACTATCCTTTCTCCTGTTGGTTTAGACATTGTTGAAAAAGAGAGAGTAGACAATTTCATATATGTGAGTAATCTTCCCAATGGGTTTAGCAAGCATCAAGTGTCAATGGGTATCATTATGAACACGAATTGTGATGATCAAGGTATAATTTTTTTATAACAAAAATTAAGTTCAACACTTGCTTTCAAAACAAGCATAACACACAATTCATAAGTCAAAACTGATTTTAAAAGGAAGAAGTACCAAAACTAAACTTCGGTAATTTCAGGAGGACAAAACGAAATTTCAGAAAAACCAATAATTTCATAAAAATTTGTGAGTAAAAGAGCTGAGGCCGATTTCAAAGTGTTCGAACCAAACCCAATTTCAAAAAACGTTTCTCGGATCAAACAACTAAACAAATCGATTTTGTAAAAGACGTTAAAGCCAATTTTCAGAAAATTTAGGAACCAAAAATCGCAAAGGTTTAGGAGTAAAACATATTGAGGATTGTTAAGGTCTTGGCGATAATCCTTGTAGAAGCAAATAATTCAAGGGGAAATACTCCAAAAAAAACGATTTCAAGCAAAAGAAGATGTAAGTTTTGAGAGCTTTGAAGTAATGAAGTGAAGTAGATTGAGGAATACTCCCTTAAATAAACTCCTTGATCAAATGTGTTGATGGTGATGAAGAGTGGTGTGTGTGGAAGCATGTGGATGGGGATTAAAGTGTTGGTATGTGGAGGAGGATCAAAGATGGTGTATGTGGAGGGGGTTTAAAGGAGGGACAAAGGGGTGATGGAGGTGTAAGTGCTTGTTGGGGAAACTTGGAAAGGTGTGAGAGGACACTTCTTGGCATGGGGTGAGTGGGCAAGTGGGGAGACAAGCCGTGAAGTGAAGTGTGGAGTGCTTGGCTCGATGTGAAGTGTGTGGCTCGAGTTGAAGTGCTTGGCTCGATCGTCATCACTTCGTGGCTCGGTCATGTTGGAGATACGGCTCGATGGTGGCATTATCGTAGCTCGAGGAAATCATCTTTGTGGCTCGATCATACGTCGATCAAGCTTGATGATCGAGGTGCCACAGCTTGATGGAACGGTGGGCACGACTCGATCATGTTGGACAAACATGGGTCAATCAACGCGGCTCGATGGAGAAGTGGTGGCTCGATCAAAAAATTCAAGGCGATGTTGCATATTGGGTCGAGCATGTTTTCCTTGCCTCGGTCAAGGCTCGATAGAGCATTGTCCAAGGTCCGAGCAATGGCTTAACCATATCGTTTTCTCGGCTTGATCTGATTTAAGCACGTTGACCCGGTTTGATCGAAAACTTGAGCTAATCCAGTGCTCATTTTCTCTCATTGCAAGATGCCTAAAATCTAACTCCTAAGTCCCTAAAACACCAAAACCAATAAAAATCAAAATGCGTTAAACGAAGAACTTAAATAAAAAAACATAAAAATTCCATATGTACAAGGATAAACATGAGACTTCCTCCCAAGTGAGCTTGTTTAAAGTCACTAAACTTAACTTCATGTTTTTAAAATTAATGACCATGAGACGGTTCCCCAAAGAGAACCAAGGTCCTTTCTGAAACGACTCCGTTATCATCGTGCTGGTTGATTTGGTAGTTCAGCTTCGACCCTTTATCAATTTCCACAGCAAGTATGATTTCTTCACCAGACAGGATTTCCTTGATCATGAAGTTCGTAGAACATTTTGGATTCACATTCCCCAGATAGTACTTGAACCTTGTGTTGAGTAGAAACACTTGATCTCCACTCTTGATGTCCATTGTTTGGGTACAAGGCTCAAAACATTTTTCAGAATTGGGAGTGCCTGAAGTAAGTTTTTGAGGTGGGATACGTTCAAGTTGATGCTTGAATTCAGGATTCCCTTTTTCTGGAGCTTTCATTTTGTTCTCATCAGTTGATATCCCCAATTTCTTCTAACTCTGCAGGAACCCTTGCATATGGTTCTTTGATAAGCTGAAATGCTTCATGGTGCCTTGAAAACTGGTTTGAATCCTTATCCAATTCATCCTCAAATGAGTCACTACTTGAGTACCCATCCTCATCATTTCTCTCATTCCTTTCCTTGATTGAGAATAGCTGGCCTTGGATTGTAAGCTTCTTCGTCTTGCTCTTGACGTTAAAGATCATCCTTTGACTATTTCCTTCATTCAACATGATGTTACCTCCGTTGACGTTGATCACAGCTCCAACTGTCGCTAAAAATTGTCTTCCAAAGATCAATGGGTCCTTCGGCTCTTCATCCATTTCCAATACCACAAAGTCAATGGGTATTTCTACGTCCCCAATCTTGATGGGTTATTTTTCCTGGGTGCCAATAGGATACCTAATTGATCTATTTGCCAACAACAGAGTTATATTGGGAGCCTTGAATTTGTTGAATCCCAGCTTCTGGAAGTGGATAAGGGCATTAAGTTGATAGACGCTCTTAAATCACAAAGGCATTTGCTGAAGGTTAGGGGTCCTAGTGAGCATGGCAAAGTGAATGAACCAGGATCCTATTGCTTCTCTGTTATCAAAGCGTTGCATTCGTCATTTGGTTCTAGCTCTTCTTGAGCAGTCTCTTCCTTCATAGGTTTCTCAAAGATGTCTGGATATTTCGCCATAATCTCTTTTTTGAAACATGATGGGAATGACAATCTTGGAACATAAGGTGGTGGAACGAAAAGTATTGCATTCTCCTTTGAAGCATATAGCTTATCACTAGGGACAAATTTTTCACAATCCATAGTTACAACTAAATTTAAACTCGAATCCCCCCAATCTGAATAACATTATCCTCAGTGAAATCAGTAGTGCAAATGCGAGGAGGCAGGTCAGTGGTACTCCCCAGGAAGATGGATTGACATGAGCATACTCATTTGGGTTATGTATAGATTTTCCTGAAAGTTGTCCGTTTGTAGAAGCAGAAGTGGAGGCAGTCTTGCCTTCTAGAGTAATAACTCTTCAGCATAGATGGCGTTGAAGGAAAATTCCATCTTGTGGTGAAGTTCACCAAACGTCTTTGATGTCTCCATGACACTATTGGTTTGACCTTGAAGAAATTGCTGTAACATTGCTTTAATATTAGAAGGTTGAGCTTGAAGTGGGTTAGAGGTGAAACTAGGAGGTGCACCAGCTTGGTGTTGCTGCTTCTATGGTTGCGGAAATCCACTTTATTGTTGTTGCTTTGGGAAGAAACCACGATTCTAAGTGTAGTTGATGAATGGTTGAGCGTTCTTTTGTGATTGCGGTGGATACACTTGGTCCTGAGGGTTTGCTATGTTGGTACTTCGGTATGAGAGACTAGGGTTGTTGGAGTAGTTAATGAACCCTTTGGTATATCCACCCTAATTCTTCACATAGCTAATCTTCTCATGTTGGTTAGCCTCTAGAGCTTGAATCTGAAGTTGTTCTTCATCGGTGATGAAGTGAACTTGGTGTTGCTGACCCAGTAGTATCCGGTCCAACTTCTCATTCAGAGCTTTAATATTCTTCCTTGTGTTATCACCTGTTGCAGAGCCACCACGAGGTGTGAGATCATAGTCTTTGCTATAGATTCCATCAGATTGAGCAAGGTTCTATACAAATTCCCAACCTTCATCAACACTCTTGTTCAGGGAATTACTGTTTCTTGCAGTGTCAAGCAACATGCGTATCTTCGGTAGAGCACCGCGATAGAGTGTGCTGAGGAGGGATGCTTTGTTGAAACCGTGATGAGGACACTGCAGAGTGTAATTCTTGAAGCGTTCCCATGTTTCAGAGAAGGTTTCTTAGTGTTCCGCTGTGCGAAACTAGAGATGTCATTCCGCAATCTTCCTGTACGAGATGTGGAGAAGAATTTTTAAAGAAAAGCTTTCTTGCAAGCATCTCAGGTGGTGATTGAGTTCCTGGGAAGAGACTTCTCCCACTGATGTGCTTTTTCTCCCAAAGAGAATGGGAATAGACGTAACTTAAAAGCGTCCGCACTCACACCGTTGATCTTGGTGAGACTACAAAAGCGATCAAACTCGTCCAGGTGGTCGAGTGGATCCTCCATAGGCAAACCATGGAATTTGTTCACCTGTACTATTGATATCAAGCTGTGCTTGATTACGAAATTGTTGTTCTGTACAGCAGGAGGTGTGATTCCATGACGTTGGGTGTAAGTGTTCGGGTTGTCCCCAGCACCAATAGTGTGCTGTCTATCGCGTTCAACGTTTTCTTCCATTTGCAAATCCAACCTTCTTAAATGTTCCAAGCGTTATTGTTCACGTCTCACGCGAGAGTATTCCCTTTCAAGAGCACGAATATCTTCAACGAGTGGTAATAAGTCAATTGGTCCTCTGCTTCTCAGGTTCATACACAGCTATGCAAGTACCTGAAAACAAAGGAAACAAAGGAAAACAAGGTGAGTATGGTAGAATTAAAAGAAACTTGATCTCAATAGATTTAAAATCCATAATGTAACAAACAAACACCCAATTGGCAACGATGCCAAATTGATAACAAGGTTTTTTTGTATCAAATCCCATTACACATGCATTTCATTGTAGTATAGATGGATTGTCAATCCAAATAGGTGTGATGCTAACAATCTAGATGCAATGGTTCTATTAAGTCAAGCCAAGCAATAAAGATGAGTTTTACAAACAGATCCTAAACAAGCATAACATAGCAAACATGCGTGAAGTAAAAACAGAACGAAGGTAAGCATTCATAAGTAAAATGTAGATAGCTAGTGAAACAAAAACAGAGGAATTAAAATGGGTAAGAGATGCAATCAATGAAAAGTGCCCCTAAGGATGGGGGTATTTGGCTAGTGTTCCTCCTCAAACTACCTAAGTGTCTAATATACCTCAAACAAGAGCTACTGATAATAGGGATTTGGAGTCTCGGGTTATCAATCAACCCATCATTGCAGTATAGATGGGTTTGTCAATCCATAATGGGAGCGTACTAAGCAATGTGGATGTATTGGATGCTTTAAAGTCAAGCTAAATGTTAAAAGGGGTTTGGTTGCTAAAATGTCCTAAGTGCAATGAAAGTAAAAAGACATAAAACAGAGAGAGGCTTAAAACACTTTTGGATGCAAAACAAAGTAAAAGCAAGAAAACGTAAAAATGCAATCAATGTGAAGTCGTTCATGAGAACAAAGGGTAATTGACTTGGGAATCCATCCTAGGCTACCTAAGTACCTAACATACCTCAAACAACGAGTTGACCCCTAGACAGTAGCTCTACAAACAATCAATTCCAATTCCTTGGCAACCAATCTCAAGCAAAGCAATTACAGACTTAACTGTCGTCATAGACGGCGACTACCTAGCA
>OVBE01015193.1:0-11625 GCA_900406425.1 Iberis pinnata | reverse complement strand
TAAAATAGATATTGATAAATAAGAGGGTTCAGAAATCTTCTCCCAAATACAGAGTTTAAGAATTACTCCTCCCTCAGTAATTCTCTCAGAAAATAAAATAAAGCTCACTTCTAAAAACCTAAAACACCTTGTATTTATAGGCTAAAAAAGTAAAAAATAATAAATAAGGAAAACTTGATAGGCTTGAGGACTCTTTTGCAAAATATGGAAATCTTCTAAAAATCTCGCAGGCACCTTGGACCGATTGGTCCAGGTTTAGACCGATCGGTCCAGGTTTAGACCGATCGGTCCAGGCTTAGACCGATCGGTCCGTCTTCTCCGGACTCGTGTGGACCGATCGGTCCAACTACAGACCGGTCGGTCCAAATCTTCTTTTTTTCTCGGAAATTCAGACCGATCGGTCCAAGGGTGGACCGATCGATCTGAAGTCTTTTTGACTTCATTTCTTCAGATTTGCCATTCCGAGACCAGATTGGTTCTTCAATTCTCCACTTAGTCATATTCCATCCAATTAACAGTAATTAAGCACTTTTTAATCCAAAACGACCCGAACACCTAAAAATCTTAGAAATATCCAATTCTACAAAGAAAGAGCTCAGATAATACAAGTTTAGCAGGCATAAATGCCCACTAAAATGCATTAATTCTGAGTAATATCACAAATCCACAACTTCTTTATGAGAAAAGTCTGTAATGATTTTTATAGATTAGGTTTAGAATTAAGAAGATGGAGATGACAGATTAGGTTTAGAGTAGAAACTAAACCTAAAAATCGAGGAGTCTATAATTTTTTACGAAATTTTCAGTTTCCCGGCAAAAGCATATCGAAAGGAAAGAATGGCTCAGATTGAATGAATTAAGCTGGCTATAAATATCCAACGGTGTATGCTACATCTTGTTCACTATCTCCACCTTAGCTGTTCATTTTGCCAGTTTTTACATTAGTTTTTCGATGATTTACGAAAAAATAGTTAACAAATTACAATTACAAAATCTTAAGGTAATAATAGAAATAATGGTATAAATTTAAAAGAGTTTTTACAAATATGTTATGCTTATACATATAAATATTTTAATTTTATCCCTATATGTTTATATATTTAAATGGCTATATGAGATGAATTTAATCATTTTAGGGTCTAGTATATGAGATGAATTTGACCAGTTTATAATCTAGTATGTTAGATGAATTTGATAGGTTTAGGGTATAGTGTTAAGGATTACGGTTTTGAACTTAAATTTGAAACCTAAACAACTTACTAAACTGTTAAAAGTTGTTGTATATTCAAAGGGTTAATGTTATAAAGTATATGAGATGAATTTGAGAAATATTAGTTATATATTCAAAGGGTTTATATCAGTTTAGGGTCTAGTATTTTGGTGCACGGTTTTGAAACAACTCAGATTTGAAAACTAAACAACTTACTAAACTATCAAAAGTTGTTGTATCTTCAAAGGGTTAAGGGTCATAAAGTATATGAGATGAATTTGAGAAATATTCGTTATAGGTTCAAAGGGTTTAGATCAGTTTAGGGTCTAGTGTTAAAGTTTACGGTTTCGAAACAACTCAAATTTGAAAACTAAACAATATAATATAATTAGTTTTGTTTTATCATTTTTAATAAACTGTCAAAATTTGTTGTAAGTTTTATTTTGTAGGGTTTAGGGTATCATTTTAATAAATGTCAAATTTTTTTTTTTTTTTTGTAATTTAAGCATTTAGGGTTTATGGACAAATTGTATTATTTCAATTTTTAATAAAATGTCAAATTTTTTCCAAGTATTAGTATTTAGGGTTTAGAGACAAATTGTATCCTTTCAATTTTTTATAAACTGTCAAATTTTTTTCCAAGTTTTAGTATTTGGGGTTTATGAACAAATTATATCATTTCAGTTTTTAATAAACTGTCAAAATTTGTTGTAAATTTAATTATTTATGGTTTAGTGAGAAATCATATCACTGTAATTCTTTTAAAAAGATAAAATTTGTTTATAAATTGTCAAAAATATTGACAAATTAGGTTCGAAAAATTATAAGAACATTGGAAACCAAAATACGATTGTTCAAGAAATAGATTGAAAATAATGACAATCACAAGATCTCCCTCATAGCTTCGGCATCCGGAATGACTGGGTTGATCACGACATCTGAAACGCCGTCGAACCTAGAGTGAATCGTGATATTATCATTGTGGCGGTGAAGCCTCCAGAATTAGAATGCATAGTAGAACCACCATTTCAATGAAGATTCAGCTTCAACGCAGCAAAATAATTGACATATTTCTCAAAAGCCTTGCAGTTTATAAACCTACGACTAAAACAAACAACACAGAAAATCCAATCAATACACATATACAACACACAACATCCAATCAATACACATAAACAATCAATATACTCACTCTTTATCCACCAGAACAAACGAAAGCACTGAAACATTCTCTATCACCCCCATTATTGTCACATCTTCCTCATGCAAAACATCTCCAATGTACTTGATTCGACTGAGTACACGCACTGCAATGTCAAGATAAGAGCATCATGAATTTCTATGATTTTTGCTCTGTTTTCTCTGATTTTTGTTATGTATTAGATTTACCAAATCTACATAATCCTATTACTATTTCAAGACAACTTTCACAATATTCTAATTACTATTTACCAAATCAAACATAAACACTAATCAACTAACAACAGAGCATGACCAACAAGAAAAAACCGACTTCCATAATGCAGACATGGAGCTACGATCTAAGCTATGAGAACTCCGAGTACTGGATACAGCTGGACTTAGTGATAGCCTCTACACGCTTGATGGTGGTGAAAACTGAGAAAAACATCTGCACCATCGAACAAGTGTTTCAGAACAGAGTTGAAGGAATCTTCACAAGAAACTTAGATAACTCAAAAATATCACTTTCATTCATCAGAGAAATGTCAACATTGATGGAGGGAAGAAGGGTGCACTGGATGTGGTTTTCAAGGTAGTCAAAGATAACGAACTCCCTCACGATTCCGTGAGAGTATACTCCTTCAAATTTTCTTACAATATTCTATGAAGTTCTTCCAGAGAGAGAGAGAGAGANAAGAGAGAGAGAGAGAGAGAGAGAGAGAGAGAGAGAGAGAGAGAGGTCACGTCTTAAATAAATTTATTTGGCATCAATTTTTATTTCTTTTTATTTAAGTCTAATCGAAGCGACGCGTCTCCTTAGGTCTAATCTTGATTTTCTCTACAATTCTCCTAGGTAATGATTACATGTACTACAATTTTGTATAGAAGTGATTATAGTTTATTACATTTTTATTATTTATTATATTAGCAAAATTTTTCATTAATTGATCTACTATATTCTGATTTTTGTACTTATGGTATAAATGTGGTTATAGTTAATTTTTTAAGGTGTGTAGTGCTTAAGTACTCATCCATCAACCATCCCTTTGACATAATTTAACATTAAAATTTTTACCAATTAAGTTGTAGTTGTTGTTCAGTGACTTATAGGTTCAAGAAAATACAAACATCATTGTTTGACTTGGTTCAAACATACGATAATTTATCATTTGGCCAAGCAATAGTTGACCCTATTGCATCATAAATATATGCAATTTATTTATTTGGTTTCCACACCTTCGCCTTACCAATCTTAACAACTTAAACACAAACCTTGCTTGCATTTGGACCTAGGGGTACTAAGTGTCACTTCTCCTTTGGATCTGTTGAAGCTACTCTCCCTTTAGCTACCTTGCGTTCAGAGTCGTTGCAATCCAAAATAATACACTTCTCCTTTGCACTTCTGTTGGAACTAATGCTGTTGCGTGGACTCTACAATTGAAACAAAATAGAATCAAGTCAAAATTCAGCTAGTAAGTAACTATAATAACAATAACATACCACTGTTTTTGGATGATCTGGTTTCGTAGGGGTTTCTTCATTGGATGATCTGGTTTCGTAAGGGTTTCTTCATTGGTTTAAGGAGTTCAATCTTTAATAGTGGCCATGAAAGTATCTCATGAAATGCATCATAGATGAATATCATGGCAGGAGTTGGCCTCCAAAGAAAAGTTTGTCCATACACACCATGTCAACTTTAACAATAACAACATTTTGACCTATAGGGATATTGTTAACCCTTTCCTTTGCACCAGTTGAGCAAATGACACTTTCACCAACAACCTCATCGTCTCCATTGGTATAATCAAAGATTATGCATATTTGCGTCTCATCTAAACTGGTTTCCTGCAATGTAAAAGTGAAATAATTATGTACTTGCAAAGTAACAAACATAGATAGAGAAACTTACATCTAGATAGTCTTGAGAACTTGTTTCCCTGTCAACAATCACTTTCTCAACAGACCATGCAATCTTGCATCCTACAGCTAGGCCAATAGATGGTACTGAGTCTGATAGAGGCCTCTAGAGAGCAGCTTTATGTGTGATTGCAGATTTCACACTAATGGTTAATACAGAAGGACCAATTGGTATCCTACCAACTTTGCAGTACAGATCAGCAGAGCAAAATGAACCTTCCCCAATAACAACATCTCCCGAGTCAGTCTAACCCAGCAATTGTAATCTCACACCTTCTTTCAATTCAGAAACACCCTCATATGATTCAGTACCACCATTGTTTGTCTGAAACAAGGAAATGAGGTAATAAACACGGCCACTGATTTAAGTAATAAGGAAACTGATTTAAACTAATATGAAAATATTATTACCTTCTTTTCAGCTAATCCCTCCATAATTCCCTTTAACGTTTCAACCTCACTTTGCAAATCAGCAATCTTTGAGTCTCTAGCTTGCAGAAATGATAGCTTAGTAGAACTGATCCTTCTGCCATATCCTCCCTTTCTTCCATGTTTCTTTTTTCCCAAAACATGTTCACTGCATCTTCTTTTAAGTTATCACATTATATAGAGTCCATCTAACTACCGAAGGACTGTTTTGTTCCTGAAACAAATATTTTACACATAAGATATAACAATGCTCATTTATGTAACAATGTATTAAAAAGTTTAATAAATACTAATAACATTGTGAACAAATTCAGGCTTCATTGCTCTACCATCAGCATGTGTGTCTCCTGCAATCCAAATCTTATTCCTACTAATCTTCCTTGGATATGAACTCTTCTTTTTCTATATAACAAAACAGATTATAATGTTGAATAATATTTTACATAGGATTGAATTGAATAATCTTTTTGCCATTTCATAAGCTAATCTAAACATTCTTTTGCGGCTAATTGTGTCAGGTATCTGATTTTTTCTTTGCTGTATGTACTTGTTACTTGTTTCCTGCAATAGCATATGAGAATTAAATCTAAAAGACATATAAAGAAGTCAAGATGACCATTACATCAACATTAACAACCTTGAAAGTGTGGGAGGTCTTGCTCCTAATCCATGAGTTCCATACTTGAGAAGATGGGATGTAGTTGGGTTTATAATCAATCCTCTCAGCAACAATTTTGACATTTCTTACTTGTGCCATAAGCCTTGACTCCCCATTCCTCTAAAAACATCTCAGCTGCTTCATAAGAACTTCTTTCTGCCACTCTTCATTCATGGCAAACCTCCCCTGCATCAAAATATGCTTAAATGAAGATGTCTACAAGATAAAATGCTTAAATGGTTAAACATACCTGGATATCTTCCCACATGGTATCCTTAGACACTTGATCAATTTTTCTCCAGTTAGGCAATGTCACTGGAATGTGTTCTCTCACCAGAGGACCAAGAAAAGATGACAGTGTTATAGAATCAGGTCCAACATGTTCACCATACTCATTGAAATACACTGAGACCATTTCATTAGGATATGTAGCCATTGTACGCATCTTTGTTGGTCATCTTCTCTTTTTTCTTTTACCATTGTCTCTGTGGTTTGAGTTTCTTCTGTGTTAGGAATTTCAGTGTTAGCTTTTGTTCTAGTTTTTTCAACATCTTGATCTGCTTCATTCTGATTTTGATCTTCCTCATCCAAACCAGCTCCACCATTGCCAGTTACGTCTTCCTCCATACCATCTACTTCACCATCTTCTTCCTCACCATCTTCCTTTTCACCTTTTTTCTTTTCACCAACTTCATTCTTACCATCCTTTTTATCAGATAACAGTTCCTTATCACCATCTTGTTTATCAGATAACATTTCCTGATCACCATCCTCTTTCTGCTGATCATCTTCATCCATTATGTCCTCAGTACTTTCAACATCAATAACTAGTCTCTCTCTGCCTCAACAGTAATGTCTTCTAGATCTTCATTTGCTACTACCAGTTTTTTTGGCCTTAGTCCATCTCTTTTGTTTGGTTTTCCCCTTACCAATAGTGTCTTCCTCTACCTTTTGGGTGACATGTTGGCCTTCTTCTCACTTTCCTTTGCTTCTTTCTTTTTTCATGATGTCTTCTTTTTCACTTAATTAGCCTTCTTCGGTGACATGTGATCTTTTCACCAACATCTTCATTATCAGTCATTGTTTTATCACCATCACCTTCCTCATTAATTACTTTATCTTGAACATCTTCATCCATAAGATCTTCATTACCTTTACCCTTATCTTGTGTCGCCTCCTTTCCTTATTTCTTTTTAGCCTCTTTGACTGGATTTTTTTTTTGCATGTCTTAATTCCTTCGGACCCACTCCTTGTTGTCGATTACTACGTCGAGTACTCACATGTCCTTCTCCTCTTGTCTTTTCCATTTCCGGAAAATAAAAGCCAAATTATAATCAGTAATACTGACAAAGAAATATAAGACTCTTAATCAGAAACTACCAAAATCGACAATACCCAACATGCATGTAATTTGAAAACTACACCTAGTAGGTTTGAGAGTGTGAAAAATTAATCCATCATACGAGTAACAATGTTTCAACAGGTACATGATTAATAATTGATTGAGGTAAGAAGCGATTTAGATATCGAATTCAAGATGCAGTCGAAGATTAATATCAGCTACAAACAGAGAGGAAAGAGAAGAAAAAACGGAAAATAACAAAACGATTATAAAATTTTGGTCAATTGTTTTTCATAATTTACTTTGAATGGATTTTGTATACATAAGATATCGTTATATTAGTCATATGCAATGAAAACACAAGGGAAATCAACAAATTCACGTGGCTAAAATTTTGATATTCCCGCTATACCAAACATAGTGTAACAAAAATTGACATTGCTATGGAAAAAATCAGTTATGGTCTACACTAGCATTGATTTAACTAATGTTATTCTACACCGCTATTAATACTCTCATTTATTGTAGTGAGTATTCATACACGTTTCAGGAAACTAATGAATTCATATTGTGAAAATAAAAACGTAGATTATGATGTTGTCTGTTTCCTCTATGGTAACATGAGGCTTAGATCTACACAGACTCCCCATTCGGTTTATACACTCTCTATTATCTTCGACATATATGTTTAGATTCATTAGATAAAAAATTAAAGTTTTCACATTATTCTTTAGAAAATTTTAGTTAATGATCGATGAATGCATTGAGATCTATGTTGTCTTCGAACATATTTGTGATGGTTCGTATGTCTTTTGAAGTTATTTCTTTTTAACTATGACTGTTTATATATTTTTTATTCATGATAATTGTTTTTATTTTATTTTTTGTAATGACTCTCTGCCATCCATAATAACTTAACAATTTGAAGTCATATATATTTGAACTTTTATTTGTGTCATTAAATATTTTCCATATTTTTTAAATTTGTTTCTATGATTTTGTATTTACAAATTTCAAATTAACCATACCACCTGCATGCATATTTTTTAGTCAAATCAATATGATAACTTATGCTCTCTTTAATAATTAAATAAAAAATAGTCAATCAAAATTTGTTTTAATCTATAACAGTATAAATTGAGAGTTTATTGCTGACTAAGTTGAAAAACGTGTCTTACAGAATGTTGAAGACACAACAGACATCCCATCAAAAGCGTGATATCAGATTGGAGGCCAAAGATACATGAGACTGGATAAAGGCTTGGTGCATCAGATATAAGTTGAAGATGTTGATCTTAAATACAGAAGATGATTGCAACAAGATTCTGAACTGCTTGAAGACAAGCTGGTTCAACAAAGTACCAATCAATATAGCGACATATACAGATTCAGAAGACTGATAGGATCACTGAGTTGATTCGATCAAGAAGCTGACTGAAGATTCAAAAGTGAAGTATCGTTGATTCAGAAAGGGGGAGACTGAAGATGCAGATTCTGGAATCAACAAACTGATGGAATCAGAAGAGTGTTGGAATGAAAATTTTATTATAATCAACACGTTGATGGAATCAACTAGGTGACGGGATTAAAGAGCTGATGATATCAGTGAACATATTATGTATCATAGTGTGTGTGTTGATGTGTCACAAAAGATCGCTGTTGATAAACATGGAGCTGAATGGGAACAGAAAGTTGAGTGGGAACAGAAAGCTGAATGGGAACATAAAGCTGAGTGGGAACCAGAAAGCTGAATGGGAACAAAAGCTTGATGAGATTGAATGCACTGAATGAATCAGCTAATATTTCGGAAGATGAAGAATCAATTGAAGACTTATCTTTTAAGATTATATCTAGAAGAGAATCTCAACAAAAAAATTATACCAAGAAGATATTCAGTTGAGAAAATCATGGAAGAAAAAACTCATCTTAGAGAGATTCTTGGAGATATCCTACAACATAATATTTGATATATTCTGGGAGATTTAAAAGTGCTGATGTGGCACAGAGTGCTGGTGACGTGGCACAGAGTGCTGGTGACGTGGAACAGAACGCTGATGATGTGGCACAACAAGCTGTTGATATGGAACAACGATTGGTTGACAAACAACAATCTAAGATTTGATGCCGTGACTATACATCAAGATCCTACAAATTTGTTGAGTAATATAATCTTTGGAAGAAAGATTTTATTGTTGAAAAAGATATTCTTTGGAAGAAAAAATATCCATTTGGTGAGATTATTGGAGAGCCTAAGAACTAGGTTTTCCCATTAGTATATATAGATGAGGAGGTTGAGGCGTACATGTCTCAACTCTTCCGAATCTATGGCGTTTGATGTGTTTCTTTGAAGCTGCCGAAAACAGAAAGCTGAAGAAGGAAGTGTTCGTTCTACAGATCATTGTAGAACTAAAACAGTGGTTGGGTTCAAGCTGAGGGCATGCTCAAGGTTGAGTAAAAGCCAACCATAGGCTGAGAGATTCATTCGGGAACAAAGTAACAGGCTGTTGACGTCCATTCAGAAGACTAAAGTATTTGGACTATTGCAACAAGGAGTAAGGTTTGTGTAACACCGATTAAGTTGATTACTTAATAGATCTCTAGCTGTTTTTAGATCACTAGAAAAAATGGTAGCATGGTAGGATGCTGAACCTTATGCAATTCTATTTGTATTCTTATTCTAGTGGATTTGCTTCCGGACAAGGTCCCGAGGATGTAGGGAAACCAAACCTCGTTAACAAACCTCTTTGTCTTTCTTCAATTCAGGACATGCTATCATCTATGCTCGTATTGCTTATACAAAGAATTAATGCTGAATGCAAACAGACGCCTGTATGGAATACAGACGCTTGACTAACAGCAACAAAATGTTGCTGATCATGATGAGTAGGTTCTCCACACTTACGATTGTTATCAGAGCGGGTCACCAACAAAAGGATTTGTTTCCTTTAATAGGTGAGATCTTGTGCAAAGTATGGAGAATCTAAAATTTTGTTCTTGGGATGACACAAGCATCTGAATTTCAAATAAAGAGAGTAAATCAGGCGATTTTGACTTACATGTTATCAGCTACTAATAAGCAAACTCTTCAGACACAGAGTAGTGGTACACCTTCGTAAAATGCTGAAAACAATGTGTTGAATGTCAAGGTTTTGGTCAGATCAAATCTGATTTCATATAAGTGCTATGAGTGCAAGAGGTGTGGGCATACTAAAACATACCGTCTTGATATACGCAGGAAAAAGGGTAAACCTACATAAGCTTGAAAATCAGATTTTTAATTTGAATAAGGCCCTGAATTTGAGTTCTTCCTAGAGGATGTCAATAGAACATTATGTCACGAGTAAACAGGGGGTTGTTAGCTCGAATTGAGAGGCCACACGAGTTAGAAAAGAGTCGAAGGTTGAATAATCAACGGTTTGAGTAGTTAAAGATTATCAAGATACTGGAAAAAGGGACAGACCTGAATATACTGATGACTCATGGGAGAAGATACAATGATCTTTTTGGAGGAGATACCATTATGATTAAAGCGATAATCAAGAAGATGTTGTATGTTATAATCAAGATTTGGTCAAAAATGGTTGTTCGAAGATAGGAAGCGAGGTTTGTTCTAGATTGAGACTGTTTGATATTTGGATCAGCTACCTGTTTTGTGAGCGCTCATTAATCTATTTTTCACTTCATCAAGGGACTATTTTGTGCATACGTCAGGCTTAGATCATGTTCTATTGGCGACAATAGTACCTTCTTTATGTGTGAACAGTTAATTATGAGTCAATCTGCATCACATGAACTTCATATGGTTAATCTATCAAGTGTTGAATGCATGAGTAAAACTTTTGGTACAAATCAGAGGCTTGAATCATGTTGATTTAATCAACAAGTTGGGGAACAAACTACTGAAAATGGATTCAGTCATATAGTTGTTGATATTTATCAGATGGGTGTGAACTTGGAATGTGATCAAGCTACTGATTCTGATGATGAATTTGATTTGTCTCCAGAGATTTGAACTGGTTCACATGTCTGTTGGGTGTTCAATAAATGGATCAGCTAGACTCTAGAAGGTTGTGAGGATTTTGTGGCATCTATAAAGAAGTTTATACTCAGAAGACTGATTTTGGAGAAGTGATGTAGATCAAAGGCCTAAAGAAGGAAGTATTGTTGGTACCAAATGGGTGTTCAAGAATAAGATTGATGAGCATGGAACAATAGTAAGGAACAATGATTTGCATGATTGTACTCTCAGGTTCAAGGGATTGATGTCGAGGAGATGTTTGCTCATCAATAATCAATTAGGTTTCTGTTTGGAAAGGTGTGTACACTGAACTTCAGATTGCATCAAATGGATTTCTAGAGAGTTATTACCAAAAGGAGTGTATGTAGAGCAATAAAATATTTTCGCAGCATCCTGAATACGTAATCAAGCTTAACAAAATATGAAGTGTAGAAAATAATTTATATGTTCTTGAAGAAAATAGAGATTTGATTATCATTCAGATCTATGTAGATGGTATTGTGGATGGATTTACTGGTTAACATTTTGTTTCCAGATTCATAAAGATCATGAGTCATGATTCAAGAGGTTTAAGAGCGGAGAGCTTACAAGTTTCTTAGGTTTGCAAGTCAGACAGAAGACTGAATGAATCTTCCAAACATGCAATGAGGCCAAATCACTAATGAGAACGAATGAATCACTACAAGAAAAAGTCTCATTGATAGCACACGATTAACGCTATAAAAAGCCTTTCATAGCGTTTTCATAAACACTAAGACTGGACCAGCTATCGAGGTTGGTCACTTATTATAGCGTTAGCGTAAACTGCTATTTACACTACAATAGCGTTTGAATGTATTGCTATGTTATGTCTAATTTATTGATAGCGT
>OVBE01015192.1:0-11625 GCA_900406425.1 Iberis pinnata | reverse complement strand
TGAACCTGCTTTGGTTCTTCGTTGGTATTGGATACCAAACCGTGTATCCATATCAAATAAATGAAAGATTGTCTCAGGACACTCCCCACAAAAATAACATGTAGGGTCAATTGACATTCCTCTTTTGATCAGTGCAGTGCCCACAGCTAAACCCTTATGAACCAATTTCCAAAGAAAATGCCTCAATTTTGGTTGAACTGATAGTGTCCATAATTTTTTGATTAGATCAATGGCAGCTGGAGCTAATAAGGCTGTATTACCAGAAGATGTCAAATAACTCCTGTAGCTAGTTTTTACTGAATAGTCACCTGAGGATGAGTGATCCCAAATTGGTTTGTCAGAACTTCCTCCAGTGGATGGCCTAAGAGATGGCAATAAATTGACATCCTCTTGATCCAGACAAGAGGCAGCCTATTGTAAATTCCATTTGTTTCCATTGTAGTCCAACAACAAATTAACAATGGCTCCAAGTTGAAGCTTTCATTCACATAATTAGTTGGGGAGTATACATATTTTGGCAACCACCTATCCTTTCATATTCTAACTGCTTTTCCATCCCCAATTTTCCAGTGGATATTACTTTTTATCAACTGCAAACCTTTATGAATGCTTCTCCAAGCATAACTACTGTCCTCCGAATCTCAGAGTCTAAAAGAGAAGTACTTGAAAAGTATTTGGATTTATATACTTGGCTTAGTAGCAGGTTTGGCTCATTTAGAATTCTCCAGCTCTTCTTAGCAATCAGTGCAATGTTAAAAGTCTTAAGATCCTTGAATCCCACCCCACCTGCATCTTTGGGTTGACATGTCTCCTGCCATGAAATCCAACTAATATTGGCTCTAGCTGCAGAATGGGACTACCAAAACTTACGCATCAGAGAAGTAAGCTTTCTTATAAGAGAATCATGCATTATAAAACATGACATAATATATGAGGGAATGATAGTGATCACTGCTTTCAATAATGTCTCTTTCTCAGCAGGGGATAAGAATTTAGAGGACCAGTTATTAAGTTTGGACTGCACTCTCTGTAATATAGTGGAGAAAACATCTGATCTAGTTTAACCAACTAGCTCAGGCATACCTGAATACTTCCAAACCCCCAATCTTTCTAATATCTGTAAATCTTAGTACCATTCTCTGAGTTTCCAGTGTACAATTGTTGCTGAACAAAACAGAAGACTTTTGAAAATTTACAATCTGACCTGACAACTGACAATATTTTTGCAATGTTTGCTTGAGGTATCTACAGTCATCATCATATGCCTTGGAAAAGATCAGACAATCATCTGCAAGTAGCAAGTGTGAGACTGCAGGCCCTCCTCTGCTTGCCTGAAACCCGTACATCAACTTTCTTCTGACTAAATCTTGCAACAGAAAAGATAAACCTTCAGAGACTATTAGGTACAAATATGGAGAAATTGAATCTCCTTGTCTAAGACCATTGGTTGGGGTAATATGACCATATGGAAGTCCATTAAGCAATACATAATAAGTTGGAGTTGAAATGCAAGTATAAATCCAAGAACACCAAGTTGTAGAAAATCTCAATTTATGCATCATAAACAGTAAGAAAGACCATTTAACTATATCAAAAGTTTCAGTGATATTCAATTTTAGGGCCATTGACGAGACTTTTCTTTTTCTAGTGGTAAGGGTATGGATCAATTCTTGTACATTGACATCAATATGTTATCAGTGATCTTTCTTTCATTAATAAAAGCTGATTGTTGCACTGATATAATGTTGTGGAGGATATGTTTAAGTCTATTTGCAAGTATTTTGGATATCAGTTTATAAGCCTCATTTGCTAAGATTTAGGGTTTTATAGACACATATAAATTTGTGAAAAGTTCATGGTTATCATAATAAAAAACTAAAATTTTTAAAATAAAATATGTTTAAGAATCAAATAATCCCTACACCTTATATCATAGTTATATATAAAATTATAATGGGTTAATGATTTCCACGAAATAATATAATTTGGATCAATAGTAGTTTTAAGTTTTCAAACAATATATTTTAAAATTTGTTTTGGAACAACAATTTGTATATCCTTCAAAACTTTCATATATAATTTTTTATAGACATAAACCCGACATGGGACAAAGATTTTTTAATTCAGATTTTTGTGTTCCAAAGATACTACTGCATTGATCATCTATTTCATGTAAGGGGAAAAAAATTCTAATTCGAGAGATGAAACAGCATGATCAATTAACAAAATCTCCAAACACTGAAACGAAATTGCTTTCAAAATCATATACAAAGAAGAACGAACTAGTGGACAAAACATCGACAGCTTCATATGTTAATTTAGATTTTTAGTTCATATAATTTAAAATTTTAGTATTATATTTTGGGAATAAGAAAATTAAGATATAAACTTATATTTCACGTCACCTTATATATGAACAAATTGAATTTTAAACAAGTTAGGAAAATGCGCCATGAGCAATAGATTGAATCAAATGATGAGCCAATCTCTTATGGAAACTAGCATTATCTTTGTTTCTTTCACTCAATTCAATTTTTATATGTATAAAAAAATTCAGTTTTTCAAATATTCATTCAGTTTTTTTCGGTTCAAGTTTGTGATCCATACAATTCTTGACAAAAACCATAATTAAAATAAAGCTAATGTTTATTTTTAACAAATATTTTTAATAAAAAATATGTAAATTGATTATTAATATATTTTATTGAAAAAGTTCAATGTCACACTTACGCCACAAATGATGACTAAACATTTCGTCAAATTATAGTCACAACTGCTATTGTTAGGTTATGGTCACATATAAAGACGTAAATGTGATTACTCTTAGTCTTTAATCATTACGTTTTCAACAGTGATGAAAAAATATTACGTAATTGTGACATATATGTCACAACTGTTACGACTAATTTAACGTAACAGTTACGTCTCTAATTGTGATAAATTTTAGTTACTACAAATTTTATCATATTATGAATAAATAATTACGGATTTGTGACAAACATAAACTTGTCATAAAACCGTAAACAAAACGTCACAAATTTGTGTCAAAAAAATTTTGTAACAAAGTTTCGTCACACTAACATCAGTTTTTGGTAGTAACGTATATATATTTCTTTAGTTTGATTGCGTTCCAAGAGTTCAGAGTTGGCGTTCTGTCCATTGTCATAAGTTTGTAAACGCTGGGCTTGACGACCTTCGACACCTGATATGGTTCTTCTTATCGATCTCCCAGTTTGCATGCGTTTTCTTCTGCCATGTTCGCGTAAGTCATTCGTAGGACTAAATCCCCCTTGTCGAACCTCTTATGCCTCACACTTTTATTGTAATTTCGCATCATAGCCTGTTGGTAGGCGCTTAGTCGCACGAGAGCTGATCTCTTATCTCTTCTATGTCGTCCAGCAAGTCGAGTAGCATATCGTTGTTTGTGTTTTCCTCTTCAGGTAACTTAAGTCGGCGGAGACTAAAGATGACTAATTTGGAAAGAGCTAACGCTTCGATTCCGTGTGCCAGAGAGAAAGGGGTTTGATTTGTTGACTATCACGGCGTGGTTCAGTAAGATCATAAGACGCCGTCTTTAGTTCGTCAACCCAGAG
This sequence comes from Iberis pinnata, assembly GCA_900406425.1. NCBI lineage: Eukaryota > Viridiplantae > Streptophyta > Magnoliopsida > Brassicales > Brassicaceae > Iberis > Iberis pinnata. The sequence continues at coordinate 8,032 of OVBE01015192.1, read as the reverse complement.
TCCCTTCTTAGATTCTAGCCTTTTCTTGAGTCCGCCAACGATGTATTTATTGATAGCTTCGACTTGTCTATTTCCCTGCGGATATCTCGATGCTGAATGGTTCAACCGAATTTCCACCTGATTTACAAACAGCATAGATTAGTTAGTGTTAGGCTATGTGAGGTGACTAGCTACCGCGAGGATTGTTGTCCACCTGGAAAAAAAGTTTTCAACTGTGTTTGCGCAGAAATTAGTGCCGTTATCTATTATAATCTCGTACGGAATACCGTGTTGGCAGATTATATGCTTCCAAATGATATCTTGTACTTGTAGGAGCACGTATTTGGGTTTGTGATTGTTAGTAAAATATCGCTATCCATAAGAAAATGGATGATCTTGACGCCCTTTAGTGGCCGATTTTCGCACCTGCTTAGCTTTGACAGCTGAGTACGACTCTGCTTCTACCCATTTTGTTAAGTAATCTGTCATTACCAGCAGGTACTTATGTTTGTTTGTTGCTATTGGGAAATGTCCCACAACGTCCATGCCCCATTTCATGAACGTATAAGAATTTGTCGATGCGTTGAGTGGCTTGGTGGGTGCTTGGTTTATCAGTCTGTGCCATTGGCACATCTTGCACTTCTTAGCATACTCTTGACTATCTATTAGCATAGTCAACAAATAATGTCCATGCTTTTTTATCCTTAGCGCCAGGAATCGTCCGTTGGAGTGACTCCCTACATCACCTTCATATATTTTGACAAGGACCTATTGTATGTCGTTCCCATTGATGCAACATAATAGATTACTTGAAGCAAATTGCTTGTAGAGCTGCCCATTTATGGTCGTGCACCTAGCGACTTTTAATCGAAGGCGCCATGCCTTCCATTTATCTTCTGGTTCTTTTCATTTAAGAATGTAATATACTATTTTGCTCCTCCAATCTAGTTCTGTGGGTGCATCTTGCTTGTCAAAAGTTACCAATTCATTGATGGCATTAGTCATGGCGCTGGTGATGCTCGACGTCGTGATGTACTCCATTAGCATAGTTCACCTAAGTCTTCCGTCGTTTACGACTACTATGTTGGCCAAATAATCGGCTAGGTGGTTTTTGTTCTGTGGAATTTTAATTAGCTCGAACCTGTCGAAATCACAAGATTTTTCTTGAACCATCTGATGGTATTGAAGCATTCGGTCTTTTCTTATAGCATAATCTCAACTAAATTGGCTGGTGATGAGTTGGGAGTCGCAGAAAGCATGTACCCTTCAAGTAACAAGATTATTTTGCGAGGCGTAGTCCGGAAAGGAGTGCTTCATATTCTGATTCGTCGTTAGATGCGTCGAATTTGAAGTGGAAGGATTGTTCGAGGACCTCTCCTAATGGCAGTTCCAGTCGGACGCCTACTCTTGAGCCCTGCTTCATGCGAAACCATCGACATAGACGTTCCACGTTTATGGCGAGAGAGAGTTGTCATTTTGTTCGGCTGGCACGTCGGTTATGAAATCTGCTAGGACTTGAGATTTATAGCAGGGGTGCCCTCGGTACTCCACGTCATGTTTGCTGAGCTCGACTGTCCACTTAGTTAACCTGCCATATTGATCTGGACTGTGGAGGATGGTTCGTGAGGGTTGAGTGGTGAGCACGACTATAGTGTGTGATTGGAGTTACGATCTGAGCTTTCTAGATGTTGATATTACAACGAGTGTGACTTTCTCAATGGTAGATATCACATCTCAGCGCCGTTTAGTGATTTGCTTGTGTAGAAATTTGGTTTCTGCTTTCGGATTTCTCCTTCTTCGGATTTGGANGGGGGGGGGGGGTTGTAAGTTAGCGATTTAATTCGGCGAAGGCATCTTCGCACTTCTGGTCCCACTCGACGCTTTTGTTTCCTTTAAGGATTTGGTAGAAGGGTAGGCTTTTGTTAGTTGATCTTGATATGAATCTGTTGAGTGCAGCGATTTGAACTGGCATATTTTGTACTTCCTTCTTGGTTCTTGGTGGTAGGAGGTCGAGGATAGCGGAGATCTACTTCAGATTGGCTTTGATTCCTCTTTGTGTTACGACGTAGCCGAGGAATTCTCCTGACGTTACCCCAAAGGTGGATTTCGCCGGGTTGAGCTTCATTCCAAACATATTGAGTGTTTCTAAGCATTTCACCAAATGTTTCACGTGATTTCTAGCTTCGGCTGAGTTTACCAACATGTCGTCAATATATACTTCCATGGTTTTTCCAAGTTCATCGACAAACATTTTATTGACTAGGCGCTGATAGGTGGCTCCTGCATTCTTCAATCTGAAGGGCATCACCTTGTAACAATATGTTCCTCTATCCGTGATGAATACGGTTTTTTCCTGATCTGCTGGGAGCATCATAATCTGGCTATATCCTGAGAATATGTCCATAAATGATAACAGCTCGTTCCCTGCAGTTGCTTAGACGAGCTTGTCTATGTGCGGTAAAGGGAAGTTGTCTTTTGGGCATGCCTTGTTGAGGTTGGTGAAATCCACGCATACTGCTATTTGTCGTTCTTTTTCTTTACAACAACCGGGTTGGCCAACCAATCTGGATACTTCACTTTGATGATCAAACCTTTGTTTAAGAGTTTTTCTACCTCGTCGTTCACCGCTTGGGAATGTTCTGTGCCTAAATTGTGCCGCTTCTGCTTTATCGGCCTGTAGGTTGGATCCACGTTAAGTTCGTGGAAAGTAATGTCTGGGTTGATCCCCATCATGTCTTCCATGGACCACGCGAAGGTGTCGATATTCTCTTTTAGCAAGGATATCAGCTTTGTCTTTATGTCTGGGTTCAATTCCTTCCCTACTATGGTGGTTCGGTTTGGGTGTTCATCGTGAATAACTACTTGTTTGACCTTGTCCAGTTTGGGTGCCAAGTTGTACATTAGCTTAATGTCGAAGGGTTTCCTGACACCTGTAGCGTCCTCATACGATGTTCTATTAGAAAGCAGGTTCGAGCTACGCGATGGTTTCCTCTTATCGTCCAGGTCCCCTGTTAGTCGAGAATATGACGCATTGGTGATAAGTTGATATTGCGGCTTTCATAGAGTAGAGCCAAGGTGTGCCGAGAATTACGTTGAATGCAGATGGTTGGTCCATCACTGTGAATTTGACCATTTGAGTTAGGCCTCGTGCTTAGACTGGTAGCTTTGATGGTTCCTGTGGAACATGCGGTTTCTCCATTGAACCCTGTTAGCGTCTTGCTTCCATCCTTTATTAGCTCGCCATTGATCTCCATGTTCTTGAGCGTATCCTTAAAGATGATTCCGACCGAACTACATGTATCAATTAAAATCCGTGCTACTTCTGTGTTAACAATAACTAATTCGATGACTAGGAATTCGTTTTAGGCTGGCTGAGTCCTCTTTGGTTGGTGTTTTCAAACTCCAGCGGAGGGGAGACGGGCATCAAATTGACTTGTTCTTTCTGAGCAGTCACAGCTCTTCACTCTGAGATTTTTATTGACCTTACCACGTCGTTACATGACATTAGTCCTCCCATGATTACATTGACTCGTCTTCGTGGCAACGATCCTTCGGTTGCTTGGCCGTTGAATTTGCTCCATCGGCTCTTATCTCTGGTGCGGCTGGGAGGTATCATGTTATCGGCAGTGTGGGAACTGGTCTCCCGAACTGCGTTGACATGGGACTGCATTTTCTCTGTGGAAAACGAATTGGACATGGAGTTTCCTAGACGTCTTCTATCACTATTCCATGTTCTACTGGTATCGATTTTTCCGTCTTGAAACTTCTTCAGGAGAATATATTGCAAGTGTCGGCAGTCCGCTATTTGGTGTATGTTCTGTTTGTGGAAATCACAGTAAGCTTCCGGGTCATCGTCGACGGACGTAGGTTCGTCCGCCGTATTTTTACTTTCAGTGATGGCGTAGGTTGCTCGACCTCGCCTATCTTTATGGCCGTCCTGCTATAGTGTTGCCTTGGTTATTGTTGGGGTTCTTCCTTTTCCCTGAGCGGTTTAGCTGCTTGGTACCTTCTTGACATTGTTGTTTGCTCTTCTTCCATCTCGAAGAATTTGTTGACTCTGTGGAGCGCGTCTTCTAGTGTTTGTGGTGGGCTAAGGAGTAGCTCCTCTCTGAACCTGGAGTTGTACCAGATAGCATTCCATAGAGCGATGATTTCTCATTCATCATTTATTACTATTCAAGCGACGACCTCTTTAAACTTGTCGAGGAAGTTTCATAGTGATTCCTTCTCCTGATGAGATAGCGTCCAGAGGTCGGTTGTCGTAGCCTTTTTGGCTATGAACATCGAATAGTGCTTTATGAATACTATCGATAGCTGCTAGAAGCTGTCGATGGAGTCGAGCTCCATGCATGAGAACCAATCCAGAGAGGATCGTGATAGATTTTTGATGAATAACTAGCATAGTCCCGCCTCTTGTTCCTCCAGGGAGGATTGTGCTCGCGCCATGGCGATTGTAAAGGCCGTCAGGTATTACACAGGGTCACTCTTACCGTTGTATCCTACAAATTTTATTTTGGCGGAGTGCCGTACTGGGACATCGGTAATTATCCTGGTAAATGGTGTTCTTTGTGTCTCTTCGATGGCTTTCTTAATATTGGGGGCTGAGATTGTTACCTGATGTACTTGTGAACTCATGTATATATGTTGGTTTTGAATCTATTGTAGTTCATTGGCCTCTGTCATCTCGCGGAACCTCATTGAGTTAATAAGATCAGGTCGACTGTGCGTTCTCGGTGCGGTTTCTGTTGTCAGGTTGGCTTCCCCAAATAGCGGCCTGCTTACAGTGTGTACGTAATTATCGCCAATCGAAGCACTCACACCGTCAAGCTGCACTCTGAGTTTTTGAGACTTGGCTCTGAGTTTTTTTTGTTTCTGCTCTCTGATCGTTGAGGAGGTTGCACATACCCAGCATGGTGATGTCAGCGACATAATCTTCTTCGTCTGATTTTGGATCTTTGGACTAGTCCCTCTGATCTCCTTTTTCACCGGTTTGTGCGGCGACATCTCGTTGCTGGTTTGCCACTGAATGAGGTTGTCTTGGTTTTTCTCAGTAATTAGGGGAGGGATTTTTCTGTCGTCTTCCATCTGCTTAGTTTTAATCGGCTTCTGCTATCTCCTTAAAAGAAAGTTTTTTGTAATGTTGATCGGCACAGCTAATCAAATTCCCCACAGTTGGCGCCAAATGCCGAATCAAAAACTTTACAATTAGGTTAAATTCTGATTTATAAGGTTGATAGCTGGTCGAAAAGATTTTATTATTTTCCGGAAAGATGATTACAAAGGTATTTATAAGAGAGATACATGGATTAACCCTAATTCTATATTTGAACTAGCTGGACTTTGTAAATGGGCCGATCTGGTTTTCCGAGGCCCAAGTCGTTGATGACTCCCAGACTTCTTCATCCAAGTAGGCCTTGAGATAGAATGAGCTTCTTATCGGACTACGAACCCAGTATCAGCACGCTTCAAGAGAACTTTGGATGATTCTAAGCACCATTTGGCCATCTTGGAGCAATTTGTTATCTTTAGTTATGGTGCCATCTTGGTTACTATCTTCAACCGTGTCAATTGGTGTTTGAGTCTTCAAGAAAAGGGTCCAAAGCCCACGGTCACCCAAGATTGTTTTTATGATCTTTGATCACAACAAATAAATAACTCCCGTGTGAATAACTGGACCAACAAGAGATCTCTGATTTTCCATGAAGTTTGAATAATAGGACGAAACTAGAGAATGATAGAAGAAGATTGAGATATGGAACACATACGAAGTCTTAAGTGCATAAAGCTTTGATACCATGTTAGATTTTGGATGAATAATGGCAAGATGAAGAACGAGAAAAAAATGAAGAGAGAGAGGAACTTCTTAGATTAATTTTAGGATTAACGTACAAACTATATAAAATGTGAAAAGGAAGTTTCATGGGCTAATTTTCGAAATAACCTTTGTTTCCAGAAATTAGCTGAATCTACATTTTTTTGTATAATTCAATTGTTGGTAACAAATATGCATGCGATATCTCCATGCAGCCCCTCAGTGCGGTACACGCGCTATGCAAAAGAAGGGTAGCTTCCAGCTGGCTCTGTTTCGGATGTCAGACGGTGCCATCAAATCAACGACGTCTTCTCCATCCGTCTAAACCATAGCGTAACAAAAAAAATTAAAATTTCAAAATTTCCCCAAAAAACAACATATGTCACACCTTCATTTCTATATTAGTCAGAGTAATCTAGGTATTAGTCTGTAAAAACCAAAAATCGATTTCAATGGATGGTATACCAAACGTGGCGCCGGTTGACAGGGTAAGAAGACTATCGGTTGTAAGTTATTTCGTGATTATCTATTTACTCACTGCCTAACTATAGACGAAATTTCTTGAAAAAATTATGCAGTTTTTAAATACTTGATTTTATTCTTCCGAAAATCTGGTACAAAAAACCGTTACTCTGCGTGAGAACACCACCAGAGAAGACTATGAACAATGTTCTCTTTGCAAATAGGATGAGAGCTTTAACAAATGATTACAAACTTATAAAAAGAAACAATTTTTAATAAATCAGAAACAACAATGGCAGTGCCGAGAAAGACTCATTATCTAGCTAGATTTTAATTTGTAAAGAAAGGAAGAAGAGACCCTAGGTGTAAAAATTGAACACTAGGGTCCGCTATTGGAGACCTTACAATACTTATGATAAACAACATATTCGTGATGATATACTAACTACTTTAAAAATTTCTGTGGAAATCAAAAGAAGTAATGGTTAAACGAAACCCTAAACCTTAAACATATATCCTGAACCGCTGAATAAACCCCATAAAGATAATAGTAATCCGCAAGGAAGGAAAAAGATACACTGAAAATACGCGAGAGCATACAAAAAATATACCCCAAAATTGTTTAACTAACCCCAACAAGAGTAAAATATAAACCCTAATACGCAACAATAAACCCTAAACCTTAAACATATACCCTAAACAGGTGAATGAACCCCATAAAGATAATAGTAATTCGCAAGGAGGAGAAAAGATACACGGAAATACGCGAGAGCATACAAAAAAATATACCCCAAAATTGTTTAAATTCCCCCAAAAAGAGTAAACTATAAACCCTAACACCCAACAATAAACCCTAAAAAAGAACCCAAAAAGAAAGCAACAACCTTATGTTTAACAATAATATATTAATGATAATATACTAACTGTTCTATTTGTTTTGATGATTTGCAGCTCAGCACTCAAGACTTAGTGAGAGATGTGGTGGGAAACTAGATTAAAATGCCAAATGGGAAATGGTCGTTCATAAGGAAATTGAGTGAGGAGATAAAGCGAATAGGAATTTGCCTTGGCATGTCATATTCAAAAATTGTTAATCTGGTTGCCAAGACTATTGATTTCTAAGGCTCGTTCATAAATATGATTATGTCGTATGAGTATCCTCAATGGATGTTGGTAGGGTAAGACAATCAAGTAGATCCACAATATATCAAGGGGGAGCATGATGTGCGGCTGTTTGTGCAAATGCGTAGGGACATAGAGGAAGTGGATCTGTTTGTGACAATAAAACCCGAGTTAACTGGTAACGCGGGCCTGAGTTATTGTTTTTGGGAGAAAACACCAAACTACGAAAGTTCTGCAAACGAAGATGACACAACTAGCGATGAAACGTATAACAACACAAGTAGCTATTACTTTCAGGAATATGGGATGGAAGCATCAGAGGACGGAGGGGCAGATGACACTTTAGAAGCAATGACCCCTAGCGAGGATGCAACCAGTGTGAACGAATAAGATGAAGATGTTTGTGAACTTATACGATTGGTAGATGTACCGAGTACCCTGGATGATAGTTTGACTACTCCGTTGAGTAGAGAATGTAGACCGAGATTGCAAGATCGTTTGGATGATAAAGGGAAGGGTGTTGCTCATCAACATGATGTAAATGTAGATTCGGATCCGTCGATTCTGTACATGAGAACATTACCTGTAACACCCCGGTTTCGGTCAAACCCTCCTTTGACCAAAACCGATGTTGTTACGTCTATCAAGAAAACTAAC
>OVBE01015190.1:0-11626 GCA_900406425.1 Iberis pinnata | reverse complement strand
GCTGGTTGAGATGACTTGATGGTTTGATTGATGTTGGATTTAGAGTAGGAAACAGGCTTTTGGTCAAGTGGTAGTGAACAGTTCTTTCAGAATGGTTTTTTAGGATCGGGGCCTTTTAAGTTTTCATATCTATACGTAAGGTTGCTGGGATTCTGAGAGTTCATGTGTGGTTTCATAACCTTTTTCTAGATTGGGTATTGCTTCACTTGAGGACAAGCAAAGATCTAAGTCTGGGGAAAAAGTTGGTATATTTTCATGACTCTAGGTATTTTGGACGTTCTCTAGCAAAAATTTGGTGTTGTGCACAAAATGGATGCAATTTGACGAATGCAGAAGCAGAGTTCAGTAGAAGAGCCGAACATTTATCAACATTTATAGATGTTTCTATGCATGGAATTGGCTGAGATTTTAACTCAAACTGGCCACGAGAGTTAGCTTTAATATGAAAGTGATTTGAGGTCAATCCATTGAATTAATCAAAAGTTATGATGATTTTACTGAAGACTAGTCAAGATGTCTCGCATAAGAAGCATGTGCAGCACATGATGGAGCAGATCGATCGATCCACACTTAGATCGATTGATCCTGAAGACTACCAAACTCCAGTGAGTTTGGATCGATCGATCCACAGTTGGATCGATTGATCCAGATGCTCGAGAATTATTAAAGAATCCCAAAAAGACGTTTCCGTCCTCAAGACTTATCATAGGTTTATATTATTAGGATTTATTCTTTTTTGAACTATATATAAGTTAGAAGTTTGGGGTTTATTTTATAACATACATCAGACAGACACATAAACACATAACATAATACAATTTATTATTTTGAGAGCTTTTCTGAGAGAGACGAATCCTGACACATGTATTTTGGAGAAGAATTTTGAACTCTCTTTTATTTACTTTTATTAAATTTTGGTTTTTGAATATGTTTTCTCAATTAATGATTGTTGATTTCTTGGCTATATCTGAGTAGTCTCTTTGTTAGGGTTTGACTTTAATGGATTTAAATTGTTAGGTTATTAGTCTTGATTTGTTATCATTGCCCGAATTAGCTTGATCACCTAGTTCATAATTTTAGGTTAATAAATACAAAAGGATTTGGTTTATTTAATCTGACCTAGTCTAGATGAATAAGTATATTTGCTTGCGGAAGTATTGTCTTAGAATGCTTATGAACAAATTGAATATATAATCACTGCATGATTTAATTATCTCATTTAGAGATCTAAGATTTCGGGAGAAGGTTAGTCTTTATTTCTAGAAATTCTAGCATAGGCGTCTAATACCTCGGGAGGAGATTAGTCTATTGTTGTCTTTTGAGTTGAGAACTATTTTCATTGTTAATCTTGCTTGTCAACCTGAGTCTCAAACCTGAATACATGTGGAACTTCCCTATTACCTAGCGTTTTATTTTATTTGTTTACATTTGCTTTTTAATTATTCGCTTTACTTTTCAATCGTTTTAAAAACATTCCCTCTTTTATCTTGTCTTAACTAGAATCAATTTTTAACTGAGAATCGTACTGTCTGGTCTCTGTGGGATCGACCCTTCACTAAACTACAAGATATGTTCTCTGCAGTGTAGATATATGATTTGAAACCTGAGCCTATCAATGATCAAACCCAAAATTCTTATGAAATTCATGTTTTGCTTATGATTTCTTCATTTTCATGCTTAGTTTGAGGTTTACGATAATCTGGTGCATATTGATCTTCTATTTAATGCTTTTAATCTCATTTTCTGAGTCGATCATCATTTCTGGGTTTGCTTTCATTTCACTTGATCACCATTTTTAGATTTTTTGTTACTGCTGTTCAGGATCACCATTGTTTTTTTGGGGTTTATGTTCTTGCTGGGCTTGATCATCACCTTCTGATTTTCTTATTGCTGTTCTTACTATTTTTAAGAGTTGACTATTTATCCTGATGAATTGTTTAGTAGTTTTGTTTTCTGATTTCATAGTCACCATGTGTAGTGAGTAGTTACCCAGGTTTCTAAGGATGTGGTAGATTAGCGATGGATCCTTGTTTCTCCTAGGTGTTTAAGCTTGATTGTTTATAAATCTCTTATGTTTCATTGTTTTTAATACTTATTTCCTTCTAACCGATTGAAATATGAACTTAGGCATTTCCGCACTCAAAAGGTGTATGATGAAATGCATGCACAAGGTGATTTCAGAGATTTACATTCCTAGCCCTAGAGATTGGTTGTCTAAGGTGTTTATTGGCTTTAACAAAATTGTTTCTTCATACATGCAGCTAGGTAGTGTTCCGTTAAAGGGAGTTAGGTCAGGATATTGCTTAGCTTGAGATCATATGTCAAGGGATTGAATTTAGTTATTTATGAATATGTTGTCTAGGGATAGCTCTTGTTTTAGGTATGTTAGACACCTAGGTAGTTTAGGGAGGATCACCAGTCAATTACCACCATCCTTAAGATATGTTTTTCCTGGTTGCATTTTCGTACCATCTTCTTTTTTGTCCCTCGTTAATTGCAGTTTACTTTTTAGTTTTCCTTTTTAGAATGCATGATAGATTTATTGTCGTGTTTTATTTCTAGCATGTTTTATTTATTTAGAGATCCTAGTAAATAACCCCTTTTTATTTATTTGTCTTGAATTAGTAGACCCATTTTTCTAGAGTGGTCAGGAGCATCATCCATTTGGATTGACATCCTATGTGCTACAATGACTATGATAGTGTAGTAGAGAATTGATGTATAGTTTAAACAGTAAAAATCTTACTATCAATTTGGCATCGTTGCTAATTGGGTGTTTGTTTGTTACATTCTCGATTTTGGATCTATTGAGATCAAGTTCTTTTTTCACACACATTCTCACTTTGTTTTCTTTGTTTTCAGGTACTTCCAGCACTAACTCCAGTGTATGAGCCTGAGAAGCAGAGGACCAACTGACTTACTTCCACCCGTTGATGATATCCGTGCTCTAGAATGGGAACACTCTCGCGCTAGAAGGCAGCAAGAACGTTTGGATCATATAAGAAGGTTGGATTTGCAAATGGAGAACAACAGCAAAAATGTTTCTTTTGGTGGGCGATCTATTGGTGCTGCACCAAAAATCCACACTCAACACCATGAGATTGCTCCAGCAGCTGTGAACAACAACAATTTCGGAATAAATCACATCTTCATAACAATGGTTCAGGCGAACAAGTTTTACGGGCTGCCTATGGAGTACCTTTTAGATCATCTTGACAAACTTGACAGACTCTGCAGTCTTACCAAGATAAATATAATAAGTGAGAACGCTTTCAAGCTCCGCCTTTTCCATTCTCTTTGGGTGACAAAGCACACTATTGGGAGAAGGCACTACCTCAGAATTCCATCATATCCTGGAATGACTGCAAGAAGGCCTTTTCTTGCCAAAATTTTCTCTACCTCACAAACAGCAAGGTTGAGGAATGATATCATTGGTTTCGCCAAATAATCCCTCCTTAGTACTCTCTACACAGAGGAACACCGCCCAAGATCAGGATGCTCCTCGACAAAGCTAGAAATTGGAATTTTCTCAACAAGAACGCCTAAGAAGGATGGGAACTTGTTGAAAATCTAGCACAGTCCGATGGAGTTTACTATAAATACTATGATAGGACTCTACGAGGAAGTAATGATTTTGAGGAATAATCTTGGCGAGACATAAAGGCTCTAAATGACAAACTTCATAGTTCCTTCTTGGAAAGCAACACCATGTTCACTTCATCAATGAGGAAGAGCAGGTTCAGCTCCATGCTGGGGAGACTGACCAACAAGAGGAGGTTAGCTATGTTCATAATCAGGGTGGATATAACAAGGGTTTCGTAGACTACTCGAATAACCCTGGTTTTTCATACCGTAGCAACAACATAGCAATTCCTCATAATCAAGTTTACCCACCACGACAATAGAAAAATATCCAACCATCCGTCAATTACGCTCAGAATCTTGGTTTCATTCAAAAGCAATAACCACATAGTGGTTTTTCGCAGCAACAACAAGTTGTTGCTCCTCCTGGTTCTGTACCTCAATAACCCCCACCACAACAATCTAATATGGATGCTTTGCTGCAACAAATTCTTCAGGGTCAAGTGAATGGTGCTATGGAAACAACTAAGAAACTAGGTGAACTCCACCACAAGATGGACTCCTCTTTCAATACCCTCTCTGAAAAAATTGAAGTTTTAAACTTCAGGATTACTTCCAATTCTATTTCTCCTCCAACCATAAATGGCCAACTTCTGGGAAAGGCAATACAGAACCCAAAAGAGTATGCACATGTCAATGACATCTTCTTGGGAAGTAATTATGACTTTTCTTCTCACACTTATCATACTCACATCACTGAGGACATTGTAGTTAAAGTTTGGGGGGATTTTTTCTCAAACGGAGCTGGAAATGCAGATTCTACAAAAACTGATTCCTTGACATGGAAGAAACCAGAGTCAACTGCTAGAGTCAAGCCTGTTCTTGGTAAAAAGTTAATTGTTTCAAAGGAGAAGGAAACACCATGTGTCCCACCATCTTATATCCCAAGGTTGCCATTCCCATCACGGTTCAAGAAGGAGATAATGACGAAATACCCGGAAATATTTGAGAAATCCACAAAGGAAAGTTAAGCTCAAGGAATGATGGTACCAAAAGATGAATGCAATGCTACAATAGCAGAGAATCAAGAAGATCTTGGCTCATTCAATCTACCATTTTCTAGTAGGTCCATTGACTTTCAACAAATGTCTATGCGATTTAGGAGCGTCCATCAACATGATGCCTCTCTCCATTGCTAAGAAAATGGGGTTCAATAAGTATGAAACATCCAACATATCTCACATTTTAGCAGACAGATCCATTAGGAACCCTCATGGATTTCTTGAGAACTTGCCTATCAAGAATGGAAGTATCAAGATACCCACATACTTTATGGTTTTGGATATGGATAAGAAACCAAAAGATCCATTAATCCTAGGGAGGCCATTTTTAGCTACGATCGGAGTTGTGATCAATGTGAAGAAGGACAACATCAAGTTGAACATGGGGAATGATCCAATGATGAGTTTCAACATCAAGGACAAAATAAAGAAGCCTACAATCCATGGTCAACTATTCTCTATCAAGGAGATAAATGAGAACAATCATGAAGATGGGTACTTAAGCAGCGATTCATTGGAATACGAGTTGATGAAGAACTCAAACAAAGTTTCAGAGCATAAAGAAGCATCTGAGGGTGTTAAATAATTAAATGCAAGAGTTTTTGCATAATTAGGGAAACCAGAAAACTGAGGATGCCAACTATTGTGCGCAAACTACCTACTTCGGGAGAAGTAGACTCTAATCTCAAGCACCAGCTTGAGCATATCCCACCTCAAAAACCCACTTCGGGCACAACTTTTTCTGAAAACGGTTTTGAGCCTCAAACCCCAACAATGGACCTCAAGAGTGGTGATCAAGTGTTTCTACTCAACCTAAAGCTTAAGCACTATCTAGGAAATATAAAGTCAAAATGCTCCAGGAACTTCATAATTAAGGAGGTTTTACCAAATGGAACAATCACACTTGTTGTAGAACCTGATAAGGAGTCAAAAGTGAACTACCAAGCCAACCCAAACAATGGTGGTTGGATAAGTCCGAGAAGAAAACCTGGTGAAAGAATCTTGGTTCTCTTTGGAAAACCGTCTCCGGTAACTAGATTTTAAACAGGAAGTCAAAATTGGAGACTATAAACAAGCTCACTTGGGAGGAAGTCCCATGTCTATCTTTGTACATAGAAAATTTTCAATTCGTATCTAGTTTTTTTTATAACCCATTTCAGGTTTTGTTTGGTTTTGGTGTTTGAGGTACCATTGATCAGGCTGTGGACACTTGGTATGGGAAATGAGGAAGGCATAATCAACTTGAGGAATTCACAAGAAAGCCCAAAATTTTTCACATAGAGTTTACATCAACATGTTTTGATCGAGTTCACATCAAGTTCATATCGATCCAAATTGAATCTTGATCGAGTAGGAGTAACAATTTTTGATCGAGTCCGACGATTTTTCATATTGAGCCCAGGGAAATTTTTAAACAAACCGAAATTCTCAAAGAATTGGCCGAGATTACCTACACCATCTTGGTGAAACAATAGGTTAAACATTGGATGGATGGCAAACAAAGGAAATAATGGAAANTCCTTGTGACAGAGTATGAACTTTCAACGATGCTAAGACACTTCAGCCACCTTCTTCAACTCAACTTGAATGCAGTACCACTCCAAACCCTTTTTATTGTATATACCATACCATATTTTCTTTTTGTTGTTGCATTTTGATCCTAATTTCTCCTTCGGATTTTAATTACACAAGGGACTGTGTAATTTAAGTTTGGGGGAGTTTAGGAGGTATCTAACCATGTTTACTTATTTTCTTATTTCAATTTTGAATCTAAGGCATATAACATTCATAAAAATTTGATTTTTTTTTCAAAAATCGTTTTCAAATAACAGAGTGATCATGTAGTTGAATTAGCTTGTTAGGATTTTGTTTAAGTTTGTCAACTGCATTTGCATAGGGAACTAGGGTAAAACATCCTTTTAAGTATGTTGTTTCCTTAGGTAGTGTCAACGCCCTGGTGCATTTGACAAATTATGAACTAAGACTGCACCATACTTGGAATGTGAAATTACATGATCATTTCTTGTCTGAAGTATGCTGTGATATGAAATTATCTTTACTTATTGAATCCTAAACTTGACATTTAATTATCATGTTTATGCACTAGATTTGAACTTATGGGTAGTATATACATATTTGGATTACCTTCTACCATTTCACCACTCTTGTTAATCCAAATAGACTCCCCACCCTTGAACCTTGTCTTTTTTTCAAGCCATTTATCAACTATTGAGCGTTCGGTCTTTTTATGGAATGAGCTTGGTAGAAAGTGTTAGGTTTGAACTGACAAGAATGGAATCTCATGTAGTTCCAGTTCATGATTTTGGACTAGATAGGACTAGGTGGGGTTCTATTCTAGGTATTGGGTTTGGTTTGAAAAAGGGAAGAAAACATGTTGGGAAATTGGTGAAAGAAAGAGGGATGGTTATGAACCTTAGAAGAGGAAAGGAAAAGAAAAGAAAACATAATGGTCTAGTAAAGGATTTGGGGGGAAAGGATATGAAAAGTATGGTTAGTGCAAAACCAGATTAAGTAAATGATAAAAAAGGGTAAAAACCCAAGAAGTTAGTCAAAAAAAGAAATAAAGATCATAAACCATAGGTGCTAAAATCAGGAAGTCCCCAATTCGCTAGGAATTAATAAAGAAAGAAACCTCTCCTAAGAATTGTTAAGGGAAAGATGAAAAAAGGAAAAATTGTGAATCACTAAAATCACTTTGAACTTTAAAAGGGTAGAATTAGGGTCTCCTACCGAGTTTAGGATCAGGAAAATTTTATTTTCAATGACTTTGGGTAGATGGGATTCTGATCTTGTATGCATAAAAGTGTTCTTATCTTTAGCATTCTGCAATAGCTCATTCCCTTTTTGAGAGATCCTTATTCTGAAATATTAACCAATGCATAAAGGGGCCATTTTTGTCCCTTAACCGGTCCCTTATCCAAATGAGTTCAATGAATGTGCATAACTTGATCCACGGTTTTTGTTTAATGATTGTTAAAGAGATAAATGGATTTGAATGCATTGTGTAGGTTGGAACTGATCTTAATTGAAATTTGATGAGTATGGCTAAAGTTTTCAAGTATGATGAGATGGGATTTCATTTTAGAATTAGTAACGTGGACATTGATATTCCCTATTTTATCATCATATTCTGGTTATGAGTTTCCATTTTCAAACTTCTCTTCCAAGCTTCTGAATTACTTGCTTGAGGGCAAGCAATGATTTAGTTTAGTGGAGTTGATGTCTCTGCGTTTTACGGGTTTTAGGAAATCATTCATCACCATTTTAGGTTCATTTAGATGTTAACATTGTGCATTAATAGGTCTTTATTAGTAAGTTTTCATTTTTAGGAAATTCTGCATTAGCATTAGTATAAACGCGCATTTTGCAGTTATTTCAGATATTTAGGGAGTTTTTGGGACATCACGGAAAGAAAAAGGAAAAACAGACTGGAACTAACTCAATCAAAACTAGGCCAATTCAAATGTTGAACTCGACCCGGCCAAGTCTTCGTCGCTGCCAAATTCCTCGACGAGCCAAAAGGACATTTTGATCAAGCCGGACTCGACCAGATGATCGAGCTGGACTTGACCAGATGATCGAGCCGGACTCGACCAGATGATCGAGCTGGACTCGAGCACATGATCGAGTCGGATATGACTAGATTATCGAGTCGGACTCGACCAGAAGATTGAACTAGACTCAACCTGAAGATCGAGCCGGACTCGACCAGAAGATTGAGCCGGACTCGGTCAAGAGATCAAGGCGGACTCGACCAAAGGATCAAGCTGCACTCGACCAGAAGACCAAGTCGACTCGACCAGTAGCACATCCTGACTCAACCAGAATACTAAGCCGACTTGACCTCAAGCACATCCCGACTCGACCTCAAGCCGACTCAATCACACGGGCCAAATGAGCTCGATCACTCAAGCCAAATGGGCTCTATCACCCGACGAACCCGACTCGATGACCCAATTCGAGCCAGAATTAAAGATCAAGCTGAATCATTACATTTTTGATAATTTGTCTTTTAGTGGTTTTAGAACTTTCCTAAAACACTATATAAACTCTATCTTGCCTCCATTTTTAACAGAAGATTTATTTTGTATCTTTCTTTTAGGTTTTTCTGTATGTTTTTCCCTTTGAATGTTCATGGATGATCAAACCCATAATCCTTACAGAATTCATGTTTTGCTTATGATTTCTTCATTTTCGTGCTTACTTTGAGGTTTAAGATTATCTAGTGCATATTGATCTTCTATTTTATTCTTTTAATCTTGTTTTCTGAGTTGATCATCATTTCCGGGTTTGCTCTTATTTCACTTGATCACCATTTTTAGAGTTTTTGTTACTGCTGTTCAGGATCACCATTGTTTTTCTGAGTTTATGTTTTTGCTGGTCTTGATCATCATCTTCTAATTTTCTAATTGATGTTCTTACTGGTTTTAAGAGTTGACTATTGATCCTGATGAATTATTTAGTTGTTTTTTTTCCTGAGTTTTCTCATTTCGTAGTCACCATTTGTAGTGAGTAGTTACCCAATTTTGTAAGAATGTGGTAGATTAGCGATGAATCCTTGTTTCTCGTAGGTGTCTAAGCTTGATTGTTGATAAATTTCTTCTGTTTCATTGTTCTTAATGCTTATTTCCTTCTAACTGAATGGAATATGAACTTATGCATTTCCGCACTCAAGAAGTGTCTGATTAAATTCATAAACAAGGTGATTTCAGAGATTTACATTCATAGCCCAAGAGATTGGTTGTCTAGGGTGTTTATTGGCTTTAACATATTGTTTCTTCATGCATGCTAGGTAATATTCTGTTAACGGGAGTTACGTCTGGATATTGCTTAGCTTGAGATCATCTGTCAAGAGAATGAATTTGGTTGTTTATGAATATGTTTTCAATGGATAGCTCTTGTTTGAGGTATGTTATACACCTAGGTAGTTCAGGGAGGATCACCAGTCAATTACCCCCATCCTTAGGAAATTTTTTTCCTAATTGCATTTTAGTACCATTTTCTTTTCTGTCCCTTGTTAATTGCAGTTTACTCTTTAGTTTTCTTTTTTAGAATGCATGATAGCTTTATTGTCCTGTTTTATTTCCAGCATGTATTGTTTATTTAGAGTTGTTAGTTAACAACCCCTTTTACTTACTTGGCTTGAATTAGTAGATCCATTTGTTTCTAGAGTGTTTAATAGCATCACCTATTTGGATTGACACCCTATGTGCTACAATGACTATGATAGTGCAGTAAGGAATTGATATAGTTTAAAACAATATAAATCCTACTATCACTCACCACCGGCACCCGCTAGACTTTGGTTCTCCGGACTAGCCGTCAGTGAGAATCAGGGAAGATTATCCCCCATGTTCTTTAGTCTCAATCTCAAATGAATGCTGATTGAGTTTAGTCTTGCGGTATCATGGTTGGATTTATTCGGTTACTAGAGGTTTTGATTCTGCTAGATTCAGAGGAACTTTAGGTATGGGAGGTTGTGATAGCTTTAGAAGGATAGGTAATTGTGGTTTTAAGTTACAAATTTATTCTCGTGAGAACTAATCCAATTAGTAATTATGGATCACAAGTTGTGGTGTAATCGTGGTAATAAGAGAAAATTACTATAAAAAAAAGAATTAAGGAGCACTTTTAGGACTTTTAAAATATAAAACTATGATTGGCGAAAAATATAATTTTAAAATATATAATTTTTAGTTAACAATCTTCAAAGTCTATACCAATTATCAGTACCGGTCCAGACATTATAGTGGCTTAAAAATAAGAAAACGAGAGCTTACTTTAAGATACGAAGTTAAAATAAAACGTATGATTCAAATAACTATAAATATCCAAAAGAAAATAGATAAAAAAAATTGAAATTCACCAACAAAATAATCTAATTTAGATGATAAATTATCTATCTTTTAAAATTTTCTTCTCGCATTTTTTCCAACAAAATCATCCATCAAAGTTAGATATTCAAGTTCACCAACCATGTCCTTCCCAATTGACAATATAGCCAAACCGTTCAATCCTTCCTCTAACATAGTTGGTCGTAAATAATACTTAATCAACTTCAAATTAGAACCGGACCCGCTGTCAAACCGGTGACCCGGCAAAGAATCCGGGTCGATTTGTCTTAAAAACCCGTAAAACCTGGTAAAAACATGGTTACACCGCGACCCCGGTCAACTGGAAGGATCGGGTGAATATACTAATTAATAAAATAAAAACATTGTGCAACTCTTATTTTGTTATAAATAGAATTGATTAACGTATACTACGATTTGTGAATTTATAGACATTGATTGAAGATTTTACAATGTCACCCAAATAGGTCGACGAAAATTTTAAAAAATAAATGATAATTAATTAAAGTAATGTTTTATTCATTTTTCACATAATTTATATTTTCATAATTATTATACTATTATACTACCTTTTATATAATAATATCTACATTTTGAATTACGAGTTTATGTCACAATTATTAGAAATTACAAGAAGTTTTATTTAATTTTTGTATAAAAATATCCATTAAACTATTGAACCACGGTTGACACAGAAACCTGGTGACCCCGAAGATCATTCGGTTTGATCTTCGTGTCGATTTTTAAAACATTGGAAAAACTCTTTTCTGTACAAGCGACGGACACCGAATCGGTAACATCATTTTGTATGCATTTCATATATTTGGATAACAATCTTTATGATGTTTTAAATAATCCAGTATCTCAATAAGCTTTGTGATCCCATATGGAAAAAGATCTCTTAAAACTTTGATCTCCAAAAATAGATGATTTACATCAAGATCTGAATGCTCACCATGTTTGAGAGAAGTTTCAAGATAGAGACATGAAGCTTTTAAATCATCTTCTGCTTGTGTCCTAAGTTTTGTTAAGATCAAACAAAAATCCAAACATCTTGGTGATATTACTCAGATTTAATGCATTTTAGTAGGCATTTATGCCTGCTAAACT
>OVBE01015189.1:0-11627 GCA_900406425.1 Iberis pinnata | reverse complement strand
GCTCCACCATATCTTCAGGTAAATTTTCAAAGAGTTTCATGGATTTTGACATTTTTTCTTTTCTTTGGATGAGAAATTGATTATTAAACAAGGGTGTCGTTGCTAGAAATGATATAGTTGTATATTCTATTTCATGAAAATTTAAAGGTTTAAATAGCAAAAAAGAAGCTTTACCTATGGGGTTAATAAGTTACTATATTAACTAATTTTAGTCAATATATACTTAATAATGGGAGATATGAATTTTTCTTTTGTTGGTAGTTCATTATTGGCAAATAATATGTATTTTAAGAATTTAAATGCTTTTCAAAACTAAAAGATTTGGTCAATGTTTTCTTTCTTAAGAAAATTTGGTAATAAATATTATTGAGGTACACTAGCTTATAATTAAATTATATTATTTATTTTAAATACCTCTTTATGGTATGTGCAATTGAGTTCTTATGTCATTTATTGAATAGTCAATATTCAAAGATTTAAAAATTAATATTAATTTATGTCATTTATTGAGTAATCAAAATTCTAAGATTTGAATATTAATATCATTATTCAATCTTTTTATCCTTATTCTCAAAAGCTAGTGTTATGGCCATTGGCATATAATTTTACTAACATATTAACTAGATTAACCACATTACTATATAAAAGATTAGGATCTAATTTACATTATATTCATACTTTTCAAAAAATATAAGAGATTATTTTGTATAAAATTTTTATATTATTGGTATATATGGTAAACTTTATAAAATAATTATAAGTATTTTTATATCAATATCATAATTATTTTATTTATCATATCGTTTATTATATGAATTTTTTGGCAACCATTATTGGTTGTGAAAATGATATTTATGATGTATTAGAAAGCTATGAAAATCACTATCCACCATTTTTTACAAAAAAAACTTAATTAGAATGCACTTTTGTACTTTTTGTTTCTCATTTTAGATATCATTTAGAAACTTAAAATATATAGTTATATTATATCCAATTATTGACTTTATTCTAGACTTTTATTTTATTTTTTATTTTGTAAAAATAAATATAATTATCATATAATCTATTCATTACAATTGTTATAGTTTTCTGCATATGTCATGATTTAAAATTTTCAAATGACCATAAGTTACTTAATATATTTAGACAAGAGAATAGTATAAAAAGTCTCACGTTGAATACAACGACTAGTGGACGAGAAACATAATAAAAATAATAATAAAAATAGTATAAAATATTAGAATAGATTTATAGGCATTCAATTTGAATATTTTGTAAAAAAAAAAATTTTTTCAACTTACTTTATATTAAATCATAGAATAAGAACCCCATCATAGGGTAGAAAGCATCCCACTCGGAGAAATACAGACCCAAACTGGGTATACGACCTCACCTTGAGGTAAGTTTTCAGAATAACTAAAAATAAACTACTATTAATTACACCCACAGGAGAACTTAATCTAGGTTTTACATTAAACCTAGAGATGACACCCCTAATCTCAATTTTTCGGTACGCAACCGATGCGGGATATGAACGCCCATAAAGAGAAACAAAGAAATCCAGCCCATGAAGAATGCGAAAGCCCAGTAGGCCCAAAAAGCGATTTCCGAAACTGGAATGGGTGTGGGTCTTCGAGCTTCTGAGATTTGGCCTGCCGGAGGAGGGGTCGAAAGAGCCGCCGGTTAGGATCACCAGTAGAATCGTTCTACCGTGAACTCCAAAGGCGACCGAATCTGCAGAAATCGGTGACCGTGACACAGTAAGAAGAAGGCTCCCTCCATCTGTCCAGACAAGTCCCGACGAGAAGACGTATGCACCGATCTTCAAACCGGTCATACCAAAATCGAAACCGAACCCCAAATAGCAACTGGCAACAAGAGACACTAGTGCTTCAATCAACCGCATACCATGGCTGAGACTCCTAATTCGCCAGTCTTCATCTGCGACATAACCAAATCTACCCACAAAGATCCAATCTAGGGCAAAATCCCTCGTGTAAATCGCCGATATGGAACAGTTGGTCTCTGGAAACTTTTGTGCCTGGAAAATCCAGATCCAGCCATGAGGAATGGTTGGTAACAGAAAGGAAAGAATGGATAAGTCATCAGAAGAGACATGCAACACAAGGAGACCATGCTGGGAAAGAAAGCAGCAAAAGAAAATCACTTGAGTCGATGGAGACAAAAAGAGATGGGGTAAAAACCGAAGAAGAAGGAAAATAAAGCAAAATAGGCCCGGCGCCGGCCTAAGGCCGGTGGCCGGCGCCGAACGAGACAATCTTTCGACAGCAAGCAACGGTGAAGAGAGAAGGGAGAGATTTTAGAGAGAATTGGGGGAAAATAGTTTTGGTCTAGTGATATTGAATTCTAATATTTTGTAAATCTAGTTCTTTAGTTGAACCAAATTATCAAAAAAACATAATAAATACATAAAATTTTTAAGTTTTTGGCATGTATAATGTAATATTTATTTCATGAAGAACTAAAATATCGTAAATGTTATAATTGGATAAAATTTAATAATGGAAATTTTACACAACCAAAAATAATATAAATTATATTTGTAGTATAAAATATACTACAAATAACAATCGACATTTTGTAATTCATGTGACAGTAAGGCAAACATGTAGGCTTGTTTGGTTTTTAACAAAAGAGAATATATATATCGATATGAGAATATGATGTTAAAACATGTTTTAGATTATGGATCCTGTTAATTAACTCGGTTCTTGATTCATCTCATTCCTATAGAAAAGATTTGATACAGAAAAATTGACTAAAAAACTTATAGGTAAAGATGAGAGTCAACACAACTACATATTGCGAGCATCGAATCAACTGAACAGCTATTATTTTTCTTCTACAGCATAAGAAACAAACAAGATTAGACATTCCAAAAGCACACCAATTTACCTCTTAAGCTTTCCAAAAAAAAAAAATCATAAGCTTGATATATACAAATAAATAAAGCAACACATTTAAGTGGAAAGTCATGATCTAAGACCAATGATAGATTGTTGTCATAATCAGAGAAACAATTGCATAGAACAAATCCATCAGAAGAACAACAAAACTCCCTTTACACCAATAGAAAAGAATGATTCCAGGAAAACAAGGCAGAAGAAAACTATATATGAAAGCCGCCAACGACTATTTTTTTGTCAAGATAAATATATTATATTAAAAGGAACCCACAAAGGGTACATGACCTCTCACTAAGGAGAACTTACAAACCCACAAGGAGTAGGTGATCTCATATAGAGATGATAAAACGAGACCTAAAATAAAGTATAGATATCCCAAAGGGGAATTACATGAACGTGGAAGGATAAACCTTCTGAAGCAGACTAAGTCCCTTGCATTTGTATAAAGCGACATAAAGCCGAAATGAGAAGTAGGGGTCAGAACCCAATGTAGGTAAACCTGATAACCCAAAACATCTATGTCGACAAGAGAAGAAATCAATTGAAATGACAGAGGACCATGACACAATTGCTTAAAATGTAAGCCTATTGGAACCAACAAAAAACTAGAAAGACTGAAAATAAAGCCCAAAGGGCCCATGGCATAAGACCATGACCAGAAATGAAGAAAGGGAAGCGTGTAGGGGATCGCCTCACCACGTGTCCAGCAAGCATTCGCCATCGTCCCCAGAAACAAAGCTCGGAGGAAGAACCAGCAAGAAACCGCAAAGGTTATGTCACTGTGGAAGCGCCTGGCGGAGAGGAGTCAATATCGGCACCGCGCAACCCACACTTCAAACATCCACCTATCCCAGCAAGATCCATCATACCTGGAACCAGAAATGAACCTGCAGACCAAAGGAGATGAAGATCGCCACCCAGCCCCGACATCAAACGAATGTGGAAGTCAGAGCAGGAAGCGCGTCACATTCTCAAAATCGTGGCTGTGACAAAAGGCCAAGAGGAGCGATAGTGAAGAGAAGAACGTCGGGAAAGAGAAGATAATGACCAAAAAGAGAAAGAGCTGTACAAACCGGAAAACAAAAGGCAAGATAAAAGCATATATATATAGCCGTCTGGCGCCGGCACAAGGCCGGTCTCTGGCGAGAAAAGTATCGGAGGGAGTGTGGTCAAGAGGAGAATAGCAGAGAAATAGAGAGAAAGAGAGACAAAAAGATTCATCGGTTTCGAACTCTTATATTGTTTGATTGTTGACAACGACTAACTTAGAAAGAGTTTAGAGAGATTTTAGGGTTTTTTGTGTGTTACTATGGTATTATTATTGTTATATATAATTAGAGAGTTTCTACTCTTCTCTCATGCTACCACGTCATCTTTCTACACCATATTCTCACGTTACAACGCTAGCGTGTGACAACATAAAAAAATTAATTGAAACAAAAAATAGACTCCTCTTCTCCCATCCAAATGAGATCGAAAAGGCGACAAACCCTTATTTCTCTTTCTCGGTGAATCAGAACCGAAGCATCGCTTCTTCTTCTCCTCAATCAGATGCTCAGAATGAGCCGCTATTGAATTCGAAGTAACTCATTGAATGTGATAGAGAATTTGGAGGTATTTTTATACTAACCCGAATTCGTAGAATTTCAGAGATTGAAAGTTGATATGATCATCACCGATTACAGCATCCCTGGAATGACCGATTATAAGCTCTCGAAGAAGATAAAGATCTCAACTTTTCCTGAACAAAAGTGGATTTTGCAATTTGTTCTAAATCTTATGCTTTTTCTAAGGTCATATATAAATAGTTTAATGTATTAATCATGTCTTAATCTCTCTATCTCACTACATATGTTACGGTGAGCGTAGATCCTATTTCAGTTGTTCTTGGTTTTCTCATTGATTAGTTAGTATTAGGGCTCTGATTCGATGGATCTTCTGATTACTGAGCCTTTAGTAACCATTGTTATGTTAGGGTTTGGAAAGGAAAACATTACTAGGACAATTGATCGGAGAAAACGTGAAGACAAGCACATGTTTCTTGGTGAAACAGTTCGGAATAGGAAACTCTAAAACACAATTCACCGAAAAGAGCAATAATCTCTGTAACATTAACTCCTACAAGCATTCGGGTAAGTTTACAACCTTTTTTGCTTCTGTCTGAACAAAATAATTATTAATCGAGAGTTCTAAGTGGAAAATATGACTACTTTATGTCTCCATTGATTGACCAAATATTTTGGATTATTTATGATTATGTTTCTTTTTGGGTGTATTCATGTGTCTCAAATTTTTTATATTAGATGGTTGTTGTCAAATTTCATGCATGAGTTAGGTTTCATGTGTTAGGTTGAGTAAAGTATGTGGAGAAAATGTGATTTTTTTGGACTAATGATAGAAAAAATGGAGAAACGAAATTGACAAAACAGAATAAGAAGATTTTGGTATTAATCTTGAAGATTTAGGTAGTATAATTTGGAATTTTTTTGGTCGTTTAAAACTGGAATCATCTCACTTCATAAATGTTTCGGTCGTAATAATGTCATAGAAAATTTATTAACCAGAATCGACTTGTAATTTTTTTATTTTACGAAAGCTTCAGACTTTTTTGATGAATGAAAAAAATTGAAAATTTTAAACATATGTCTTGAGGAATCACTTGGGTGGTCATCCAAATGTTATTATATCCATTAAAGGAGCTTATGACGGTGTTGTGGCTGCACATCTTACGATGGAGATTTTTTCCGGTGGTGTGCTTTTTTATAGGATTATTCAAATGTGGACATTACACTGAGAGGAAATCCGTTGAGCTCACAAGAACCATTGTTGGTGTTCTAGAGACTTCTCACTCTCTTGGTTTAATGCATCGACACCTCCTGAGAAATTTATATTTGTTAGTAAAGATGAAGATTCTTTGTTGAGGACAGTTGACTTTGGACTCTTAATGTTTTTTAAGTCGGATTTGCATTTTCTTTCCTTACCTTGTCTTCAATCATTTGATTAAAACATCTATGTCTGAGTTTGGAAACTTCTTTCCAGTTTTGCAAATGAGGTATTTACATATGCTATTGGTAGATGGGTCTTAGAGAAGACATTTCAGGGACTTAGAGATGGTCTCTCTGAGAAAATTAAGAATCAACCGTTAGAGAAACATGAAGAGATGAAGAAGAAATCTCATATGCGTCTTTCTATGACATAGGCGTAAAAAGCCCTGGAGCTTATGACCTAGGCTTCTCCTTCAAAAGACCAAAAGAGAGAAACACGAGACTCCTTTGCCACTTTGAATCTAACTCCGGAAATATATATTCTCAATGTAAAGCAAAGTATAAGTGATCAATTGTATCATTGCCTCCAATGCGATTGTTTCCAACATATGTAAAGTATTGTTTATTGAAAAATGAGACATAAATGTTGTTTTTTAAAGTTCCTCTACAATTATAATAATCTTTATTAAAAATATTGAACCAACATCAAACCAATATGTAAAAAAAACAATAACAAATACATTTAAAAAAAAGACAAAAATATAGTTAACTCGTACGAAGCGTGGGATCGGAATATATTAAATATAAAGTAATCTTACTGACGTGTAATCACTATATTTAATTTCAGGCTTGATTTCACAAAATATTATTAATAAAAGCTATTATTTACAACATATACCATTGTAGTATTTTATAATTTTATTATTTAATTTAATCTATGAATTAATTTCACATTCTCTATTTAGTAATATTTTTATTTTGTGATATATTAAAATATATAAATAAATGTTTAGTATATATTTGAATTGTGCATATCTAATCAGATCTTCATTTTTCCTATAAACTATTATCTCAGTTCTTTCTTTAATCAAATATATCATGATTTTAGTTTTGATTGTTAAATTTTAATGCTGAATTTTTTTCTATGACTTTTCTTGTGGGTTTCATGTTTATATTATATATCATTGACAATCCATCTTTGTATAATTTTATCATGTCCTTGCAAAGCTGTTTTTTTTTTTTTTTTCAGTTATTCCTTTCTCTTTTGTAGATGAATCTCAAGAAAAGATGATGTTAATTTATCTCGCTTTTTATAATTTTTTGGTTTGGGCATATAGATGAAATTTTAATTTTTAGGGAGATATTACTCAGTTCATCTATGTAAATAAATTTATAGGTTGTTTTATGCATTAAAATATAACGTGTATGTTAGTGCAGATTTAAGAATTTCTCGTATTTATCGAAATTTTTGTTATAAATTTTTAGAGCATTCTTTCTTTTGTTTATGTCTGTTCAGATGTTTGTTAATAGTAATTTTTATTCATTATATGATCAAACTACAAGAATTTATATAACTAAATGAATATGTTAATAAATAATATATTGTTGAGTTTTAAATTTAATAAAAATATATAAATAAATGAAAATTAAATTATAATGAAATAATTTTATTTATTTATTTTTCAATAATTTTATATAAAAATTATATGCACATGATCAAGCGCGACTTGTAGGGAAGGTCACCTAGTGGGACCTCTCCGGACCTCTAACTAGTGAACCAATAATTATAGGATCCATTTTATGTTTTTACTTAGAATAATTTCTACAAACTTTTTTAAAAAAGTGGTTAAAAATTAGCCATCAAAATAATTATTTGTATTTTATTTAAACTTGCCAAAATTTTAAAATAAAAATCAATACATTAATATTTAATGATTTTATTGTAAAAATTAAAAAACATAATAATTTTAAGGGCCAACATTTTTTTCCAGGTGGTACATAATAATATTGAGACGGGTATGCAAAAACCTTCTAGTATAATTAAATTCTATACTAAATATGTATTCATTTATTAATTAAAATTTACTTTATAAACAATAAAAAAATATCCAAATTCGGTTCAGTTACCTAAAATCTTTATAAAAAAACAAATTCAAAACAATTCCAAGTAAAAAAAATACCATAATCGATATCTATTTTCTTTCAAAAAGCCGATAGTAACGGATGCTTTTCAAATTCACTCTTGTTAACGGTGGATAGATTCACCGCCGTGTTTCTCGTTGAATGATAACGGAGATCATTCATTTGAGAATCTTTTCAATATATTGTTGAGTTTTAAATTCAATCAAAAAAATATAAATAAAAAATTATATTATAATGATTATATGCATATGATGAAGGGCGACTTGCAAGGAAGGGCACTGGTGGGACTTCTTTGGGCCTTTAACTTGTGAACCAATAATTATAGGATCCATTTTACGTTTTTTAGACTCGTTAAAATGTAACCATCAAAATAATTATTTGTATTTTATTTAGACTTGCCAAAATTTTAAAATAAAAATCAATACATTAATATTTAATAATTTTATTGTATAATGTAAAAGATATAATAATTTTAAGTGGCCAACATTTTTTTTTTCTTCCAACGGTACATAATAAGACGGTTTTGCGAAAACCTTCTAGTATAATTAAATTATATACTAAACATGTGTTCATTTATCAATTAAAAATTACTTTATAAACAATAAATAAAATATCCAAATTTGGTTCAGTTACCTAAAATCTTTTTAAAAAATAAATTTTAAACAATTCCAAGAAAAGAGATACCATAATCGATATCTATTTTTTATCTAAAAAAAGTTGATAGTAACGGCCGCTTTTCAAATTCACTATGGTAAACGGTGGATAGGTTCACCGCCGTGTTTCTCATTGAGTGATAACGGAGATCATGATTCATTTGTGAATCTTTTCTTTAATTTGGGTTGCTCTCTCTCTCGGATCAGAGACTTCATCTATGTTTTCTTATTTGGGTTTTGGCTATTACGGGGGTTAAGTAATCAGGAGATTCAAATCTCATGAGATTGTGATTTGATTTGGGCTTAATTCATGCAATTGTAGCAGTGATTGCAGCGATTATTCCCCTTCCTTCTTATTATATATTAGATTTCAAGGTATTCATGAGTATCGCAATTCTTTATGTCTGATTTTTCTCTTCTTACGGCGATCCTTTTGATCTTCACTTCAGCGATGAACTCATGATCATCCAAATCGTCCATGGTGAGATTCAATGCGGCTGAACGATTTAATCGCCCTCTGGTGATCCCGAAATTTGATAATTCCTCTGTATTGACCAGTTTCATCTTACGTTGGTTCGTAGAGTCCTTAATCCAGCATTGCAATCTGTTCATGCCAGGTCATTGATCAATTTCCTTCTTTCATTGTGGAATTGCGATCGTCATGTCCACGGAATGGACGCCGGCAATGGACACTTTAGGTTTCGTTTTCAAACATAACCAAATTTGGAAAAAAATATTGGATCTTTAGGCGTTTCATTACGATTGGTGGATGTTGGCTTTAGAGAGATGGGTCCCTATTGTTTGCCAGGATTTCCCGTCAACATTTCAATTTTGGATCGCGGTCCGGGATATTCCGGATCATTACCGAATGGAGACATCCTTGAGATCTTTGGGTAATGATCTAGGTGAAACGGAATTGGTAGATGTATATAATTCTAGGATAGGAGTCTCCATTGAAGTAACATCGCCTATGGTATTTTCCTGGGAGTTGACTTTTGCTTCAGGCGACTCGGTGGTGGTTCGGTTGAGATATGAAAATCTCAAAGGTTACTGTAATTTTTGTTTTGCATTAACACATGATTCGGCATTCTATCCTAAGGTGTCAAAGCGTGGAAGGGACTTTCAAGGACATCTTCGGGACGATGACAATCACGAGCTTTGTCGTGACTCAAGGCGCTGGAGAAGACACAATCCATCCTCCTTTGTTATTTCCGATGTGGCTCCTCGTCGGAATCGTGATGTTCAACCGGCTCAATCTTCAGTCCGGGTTTCTCCGAAGGTCCGTCAGGCGCGATGGAGGCTTTTTATTGAAGCCAACAAACCTGTCGTGGAGCCCTCTGGTTCAGCTTCTGTTCACCGATCTCCAGAAAAGGTTGGTGGTTGGTGGGCCTGCCGATGGATTAAGTGGCAAAAATCAGAATTGCATAAAATTGGGTGAAGAACAAGCCCATTTGGCCCAATCCACAAAAGAGTGGGTGTTTAGCCCATCACTTGCTGAATTTGAAAGTAAGCATGGTAATTTAATGGGCCAATATATGTCTATGAGCCCAAGTATGTTTTTGTTGAATGAACCAATGGGTGATGGGTATTTTGCTAATTTTTAGAATAAAGGTATTATATCCCCTTTGAAAGGCATTATGGAAGTGCCTTCGTCGAAAAAGGGTCCTATTTTCAAAAATGCTCGCCTGGAAAAATTGCTCCTTCTCCGGAAGAAGATAGCACCCCCTAATTTTCATGTATCTAAGGTGGTGAAGAAGATGCCCTTTCTTCTTGGTGATGTGGAGTTGACTCTGGGTGATTTTTCATCTGTCCCAAAGATGGTCTCCAAATCGGAGGAGGATTTTGGGAAACTTTTAAGCCAAGTAGTTGACGGGGAAACCACTGGCGGAAGGATAGATGATTCTTAGTTGGAACTACCAAGGAGTTGGAAGCTTCATTGCAGTTAGGGGTCTCATGGAATTTTGGCGTACGGTTTTTCCAGGGATGCTTTTTCTTATGGAAACGAAACATAATCTTCATTTTCTTCGAGATTTTCAAGCTCATCTTGGTTACAATTTTCTTTTTACTGTTGATCCTTCTGGTCGTAGTGGTAGTCTACCTTTATTTGCATTGTCTTCTTTTGATATTCATGTTATTTCAAGTTCATAAAATGTAATTGATGTATTCGTTACAATTGATGGTAATAAAACTTTTTTCTCTCTTTTTTATGGTGATCATGATGTTTCTAAACATGACTTGGTTTGGGAAAGACTGAAACGAATTGGTTCTTCCCGCTTTGCGTCTTGGGCGATGACAGGGGACATTAATGAAATTATAGATAATACCAAAAAAGAGGGGAGCGTATTCGTCCTGATGTTTCCTTTCTTGACTTTCGGTTAATGCGAGAATGTTGTGGCATGATAGATTTTCCTTTCACTGGTAATTGCCTCTCATGGGTAGGTAGACGTGGTCGGAATACGATTTGTTGTCGCCTTGACAGAGTCATGGGGAACAAGGAGTGGCATGATATTTTTCACATTCCAATGTTGAGTATATACGGTTTTTGGGTTCTGATCACTGACCTCTCATGATACCTGAATAATCGCAAGCCAAGAGGTTCGTCTCTTTTTCGATTTGATAAACGATGTCCGTCCAAGGAACATTTCGAGTCAATAGTTCGTGATGGATGGGAACAAGGTCCTTTGCACATTAATATTTATGTTTGGAATAGAATAAATAATTGTCTAGGTATATGGAATCGCTCAAAGCGAAAATTAATGCTGCCCAATCCCAGGATAGGCACTCGGCGGAGGAAATTGCGGTACTCACTAATCGTCTTTAGTCTGCTCTGATTTATGAGGAAATATTTAGGAAGCAAAAAAGTCGTATAGCGTGGCTACAAGAAGGAGATAGGAATACGAAGTTTTTTCGTGCTTCGAAAAAACAACGGCGGGCCCGAAATAGGATTATAGACTTATTGTCGGCGAATGGTTTCTGGACAGAGAAAGACGAGGAGATTGAAGCATAAGTCGTGGATTATTTTCAGAACTTGTTTACAAGCTCTACTCAGGTTTCCATGGATTCAATGCTTCACGATTTAAGGTCCTTAGTTACTGATGAAATAAATATCAAATTGGTTCAATCTGTCACCGTAGAGGAAA
>OVBE01015185.1:0-11629 GCA_900406425.1 Iberis pinnata | reverse complement strand
CTGCTCAAAGTGGAGAATCCGCCTCAGCCATTCGACGCCCCGCTACCCCCAGGGAAATAGCCAGGCCGAGGCATCCAACAAGACCATCATCGACGGTCTGAAGAAGCGACTAGAGAAGAAAAAGGGCCTATGGGCCAACGAGCTAGAAGGAGTCCTTTGGTCCCACCGAACAACACCACGAAGGGCAACGAACCAAACCCCGTTCTCCCTTGCCCACGGCGTAGAAGCTATGGTCCCTTCCGAAGTTAACGTCTACAGCCTCAGAAGATTAAAAATGCCGGACAACGAGGAAACAAACGACGAAATGCAACACGATCGTCTGGACAAAGCAGAAGAGAATAGAGACAAGGCCTTACTGCGCATCCAGAACTACCAACAAGCCGTGGCGAGATATTACAACAAGCACGTCAACGTGCGACGCTTCAACGAAGGAGATCTGGTCCTCAGACATGTATTCGACAACACCAAAGAATACAGAGCCGGCAAATTGGGCGTGCGATGGGAAGGCCCCTACCAAGTGATGGAAGTCGTCAAGCCAGGCGTCTACCAACTAGCAGATTTACATGGAGTTATGCAGCCGCGCTCCTGGAATGCGCACCACCTCAAACTCTACCACTACTAACTCAGGTATGGCCGCGCCTCGAACTACGAATGGCTTGATCCTTCTATAATGGGTACGTAGGCAGCCCGAAATAAAGGTCCAGCTATAACAAAAAAAAAAAATCTTTTTTTTGGGGAGGGGGGGAATAGACGCCCTCATTACCCTCGATTTATATCAACGTCTCAGTTCATTTCAGACTACACAAGCGAAAAGCCGAGCATAAGCTCGCCGAGGTAACCCTCGTAAAACAACTTTGAAAGCCGAGCTAACAACTCACCAAGGTAACCCTCGTAAAAATTAAGCCGAGCCAATAGCTCGCAGTGACGTTCTAGCTAAACGATCGCTAAGGAAATAAGGAAAAGTATACGCAAAAACAATTGCGCACGAAAAGCCGAGCCCAAACTCGCAAGTTCCGGAGAGTCACGATCATACTAAGCCGTGCCCAGACTCGCAAGATCATCGACAAAACGGAACACAAGGATAAGCCGAGGCTACCGCAGCCTCGCACCAACCGAAACACCAACAGTCAAATAAAACCATTCAGAGTAACAACGCGAAGGAAGAAAAAAGCGCACAAGTATATCAACAAAGTCTTAAAGAACCACGAACGCAGCGAAATATAAGAACCGCGTAAAAGAAAATACTCGAGAAAAATAAAAAGACCACGTTAAACTAATCAACCAAATTTTTACAAGCCGCAAACGCGGCAGAACGAACAAAGTAACACAACAAAAAGACAAAAACAACAAAGGCAAAGGATAACAAAACCCCTAAGGTGCACCGTGATCAACATCCTCTTCTTTACTCCCATCCTCTTCCCTAGCCACGTCGTCATTATCAACATCGTCATTCGCCCCAGCAGGTTGAATCGACGAGCCTTGATCATCTGCACCCTGAACTGCAACTTCTAAGGGTTTTATCGGACATGCCAGATCAACTGCAGAGAGCTCGCATAGCAAAACCGAAGCTCTAGCTTTCTTATTCTCCTCGACCAAGTCAACAAGAGTCTCTCGAAGAACGTCGGGGACGACGCCACCAAAGCTAACAACCATATCGAAAAGGTCGCCGGCCTTCTCATAACAGGCAACAGCTTCATCAAGCGGCTTCACTTCGCGAGCCTTATCCAGATACTCACGGATCTTCCCCAACTGAGCCTCGACAGACGCGACCCAATCACCCTCAGCTTTTGCCAACGCCTCCCTCACCAAAAAATCGTGCTTCCTCATCACGTGCGACCTCTGCTTGTTCGCATCATCATATCTAGTTGCGAGCATCCGGTTTTCCTCGATAAGCCTCTTCACCTCGCACTCTA
The DNA here is from genome assembly GCA_900406425.1 of Iberis pinnata. Taxonomy (NCBI): domain Eukaryota; kingdom Viridiplantae; phylum Streptophyta; class Magnoliopsida; order Brassicales; family Brassicaceae; genus Iberis; species Iberis pinnata. Next base: position 9,716 of record OVBE01015185.1, on the reverse strand, counting down.
AGCTCTCGTTGCGCGTAGCAAAGCCATCCCTCTCGACCTTTGCAGCCTCACATTCCGACTCAGCGGCTTTCATCAACTTGTTGGCACGCTCGTCCATCGCTAGCGCGTCGTTAGCATGCTGTTCATGAGTTTTTCCCACCTCGGCCAATCCCTTCGACGTCTCTTTTTCAGCGCGATACAGCCGGATATACTTATCCGCATTTTCGCGATTGGAAATAACAGCCTCACGAGCAACCCTCATCTTCGCCCTGAACCATCTAAACATATGGTTCGCCATCTGTCCAGTCTGCGAACAAAAGAAAACGTAATGTTAGCTCAGATCGTCGGATTTAAGGACTTCTAAAAAACACTCACCCGGACATAGGACGCAGCAAACTCATCAAAGACCTCGCCGGAACGATCCTCTGTCGCCGCGGGATCAAGAGTAGGACCAGAGATCAACTGTCCGACGAGCTCCCTGCAGGCGATGGGATCGTGGTGCAGTTTGAGTACGTCGTCATAACGAAATTTGAAAGGAAATCGACCATCTCCCTCTGATGATTGAGACCTATCTCGATACAACGCGGCTTCGCTGTCCGTTTCGAAGCTAGCCTCCCTGAGCTCGTCTCCTTCTCCTTGGCCCTCTTGCTCTTCGACCCGAACAGACGAACGCTCCTCTCGACGAGGATCGTCGACAACTTCGTTAGTCGTGGCCAGAGCAAGCTCCTTATTCACATCAGGCAGAGAGTCAGGCGTAATCATGGCCAAGTGAGGAGCGTTGGTCGGCTCCTTGATCGTCAAAGTGGCGTTGAAAGCCCTTTTCTGCGCCTTAAACTTTTCAGCGGCAGTCCTTTTCCTCTTCGACAGAGACGAGGCGACCCTCTTACCGGCAGCTTTCTCGGAGCGAGCAGCCGCGGCAGCAGCTTCGGCGGTATCATTACCCACTGTCGCGTCCGCAACCTCCTCAGGAACCGGTACGGTTCCCAGTAACTTAGCCGCAGCTTCAGCCGTTTTTCTCAAGGCCGCAGCCCTTAACTCTTCGATGAACGACGCAGCCATCGGTTTGGGTTTGGTCACCGGAAAACTATCTCAATCAACTGCAAAATACGAAATAAGCAACTTCGACGCGGGCCAAAATAAGGAATATGGATAAGTACGACAATATTACGCACCTTTACGAAAAACGGGTCGACGCCTGGAAATACCTTCGCGAGTGATGTCTTTCCACAAGGTCAACCCCAAACTCTGGATCTTCTTGATGTTGTCAAAGAAACCCGGGGAATATTTTTTGATCGGCAAGGGACGATCTGCAATGAAAAAACAAGGGAGTTAGTGCGAACAAAGGAAAATGCAAAGATAACGTTAATCTCTACCAACGCGCATATTCCATCTCATGGAATAGTTGTAGGCGCAAGGCGGGACGGACGCGTCGTTGACCTTCACAAAGAACCACTAACGCTGCCAATCCCAAATTTTCCTAGGTACCCCACCGACGCACTTGTACTTGTTCTTCCAGGAGACATAAAACATGCCCGTCGGACAGCAGACTTTGTCAACCGTCCTCATACTGGAAGCAAATTTCATCGCGTCGGTGAAAAACGCGGTACAAACCTCGACCCCAACCTCGGCCGCTATAAACAACATCCCCACCAAAGTGCGAATAGACGCAACTATATGCTGCGAAATGCTCATGCGGCGCTTCGCACAATACGACACAAAAACCTTCGGTATTGGGAACCAAAGCCGCGCGCAGGCAAAATAATCTTCGAAGACGGCGAAGTAGCCCTGCGGAGGATCCCATGGCCGCTCCCTCGGGCCGGGAACTCGGAAGACAAGATTAGGATCGGTGAAGCCGCACGCGATCGACATTTTTCTAAGACGCGCCTTCGTCATAATCGATGGTTGGACGCAGGTAAGGTTGTCAACGTCCGGCGGAGGAGCAGACGAACCTCCCCCATCCGAGCGAGGAATAAATGACTCGAACGTTGGCATTGTCGCGCCGAGCACAACATCGCTGTTCGATGGAATCGTTCTTCTCTGCGCAGACGCCTTAGCAGGGGTGCGCTTCTTAGCAAACTTTGTCTCTCACGACCAAAGGAAGCATATCCATCGGGTCGTCTTGGGCAGCGTTGCCACATGACTCTTTCCTCGTCGACAGGGGAATCGCGTCCATATGATCGGTCGGAGAACTCGTCTTACTTATCGACGCGGCTATCCGTCCGGTCGCCTCGTTTGCCTGCTCCGCTGCCCCGCCAGACGAGGTACTAGTGGTTGGGTCAGTGCGACGTGGAGATTCATCCATAGAAGCTTGTGGGGGGGGGGAACTAGAAGACGAACCCCCGGACGAACTGGTGCCGCCGCCGACGCTCAAACCCATAAGGTCGCAGCCCATAGCGACGAAAAGAATAAGGAAAAACTAGAGAGAGAAATTAGAGAGAAGGGAGAGCAAAAGTTATACCTTAGAATCAGAAAATGCGAGATAGAGACATCGAACGAATGAGGGGGGGGGTATATATAGAAGGACGACCGGGAGACGAAGCGTCCCGGTAAAGATTAACCGGGAGACGAAACGCCATGTGAGCACGCTACCGGAAGACGAACCGGTTGAGACACATGCAACCGGTAAAAGAAACTTCCTCGAGAAGCCAACCAACCAACCTCGATCCCAGCGCCGACCGTTAAGGGTACCAATCCTTCAGGACGCACCTACCAAGAGAAGCAGCAGAACGAGCGAGAAGGACGGCCTGTCGTAATTGAGCCCGACTATTCAAGCGCGTTTGTCGAACCAACCTAACGGCAGTTTCGAAGAACTTGGGGGGGACTTATTGTGGGATATGGGCTCAAACTCCCAGGCCCGATCCATGAACAAGCCCATAAGCCAAAGGAGAAGGAAGCAGCCCACCCTGCTGGCGCGTCAGGACGCGCGCAACCAGCCGCTTTAACAGTACATCTACAGTCCCCTCAGCGCGGCGTACAGTGCCCTACCAGCTATATCGCCGCATGAAAAGAAGTCCTACTAGGCTACTCGCAATGATGACGGTTCGACTATTAATAGAAGATCATCTCGAAGCGAGAAGGGGTTGGATTTTTAGAGAGAGAAATTCTTAGAGATAAGTCAGAGCAACTTTAGACGACCTTCTTTCTTTTCTACGAGCTAAAATTTTGTTGTAAACATTTACTATTTTCGAAGCGCGTCAGAACTGTCGACGCGCCTATTCACAGTTTGTAATTCCTTTATCAAATACGAACCTAATCTTCGGATCGACGAGTTAAATTCTGTTGTAAACATTTACTATTTTCGAAGCGCGTCAGAACTGTCGACGCGCCTATTCACAGTTTGTAACTCCTTTATCAAATACGAACCTAATCTTCGGATCGACGATCCTAGATCCAACATTAATCACGTCTTTTCGCTTGACAAAATACCTCGTGAAAGACCCAATAGATTTTTCCTTTATGATCAACTAAAAGAATATTCCACAATTTTTCCCCCACATAAATGGTAATTTCATTGATTTGTTAAAATTACATTAGAGCTTAACAGAAAATACAGCCAAGGATACACAACTGAAAAATAAACGATAAGATTGAAGAATAGAATCCTACAAATTTTCCAAACTATGAGTCACATAATTTGCCTCCCGTTTACAAAAAGAGACATGATACTCTCTGTTAAATTGGCACCAATGTAAAATATCTACAAGAATGCTATGAATTGGTGATGATGTACACCCTTCTCCGATAGTATTGATCAGGCACAGACAATCTCCTCCAAAAATGACATAATGAAAACTTGCGTCATGCATATTTGTGATAGCAAACAACAGAGTTAGTGCTTCAGCCTCTAATGGAGAAGATAGTATGCCTAACTTCCGAATCTGCCAAAGTAAAGGAGTTCCAACATGATCTCATAGAACCCAACTTGAAGAAGACATAATCGATCAAAGTTACATGTGAAATGTTTGAAGACCCACGATGAGTATGCATTGTGTTTCACGAATTTGCTTCAGCGAATGCTTGTTGACAGATCTGTCGAGGAGAAACTGTTTTACTAGAGAAGATAAGTGCATTTCTAGCATTCCAAAATATGCCTAGCTTTAACGGAAACGTACTTTCGCTTGACGATGATTTTTAGATTTCTATACTAAAGAAAGTGTGTACTATAAAAAAGATGCGAGGAGTTTGGTCGGACCAGGCCCAACATCATATAAATAAAAAAGGTGTAAGGCCTTTTAGTAAAGTAAATTAATTTTTGAAAAAATAGAAATATTGACTTTGACTAACAAAAAAGAAGAAGATATAGATCCGATCTAAAAGCTCTCGGCTCTACCCAATTACTCGATGCACAGAATGGTAGTTGACCAATGAGTAAGACCATCTCCAACAATGTTTCTTAAGAGTTTCTTAAGAATAAAATATAATAAAATGTTAAGAAACTTGGAGAGAGAAAGTTCTTAAAGCTTTTATATAAGAGTTGACTCTTGCACTATTCACACATGTTTTATTCTTGGGTTTCTTGCACTATTCACATCTTTTTGAAAATAATATTATTATTTTTTTATTAAAAAACTTTTAAGGATTTCTCTATTGGAGATGCTCTAATGATCCTACATACCATCATCAATTGGTAGGTTGTTTCCTTCTAACAAATTCTTGTTAGTGAGGAAATATGTATTCTCTAGATTAAATATTTTACAAGGGCGATTTTACTTTCTCCTTTTATAACTTGAATATTGCTTTCTTTTTGTTTTAAATGGTACCAAAAATGGATAAACAAGAGCAGAAGATGAGTAAAAGGAAATATCGTGACATAGTTAAGATAAAAAAGAAAAGATGGGCCCGAAAACAAATGTGTAAAAATAACATTAATTGGATATGTGCATTTCTTCTGACACACTAGCTGTCTCTTGCTCATATTTCACTGTCCTTCATCTTTCCCAATACAACACCCTCCTTTATTCATTACTTTTCCAACTACTGGAGTATTTTTACATTTTGATTCTTCATTATTTTATTCCCAATTTTTTCTTTAGTGATTGTCATTGTCAACTAGATTCGAATTCGAGCGTTTATGTTCTGAGTTTAGTTAACAAACTGTATAATACTAAGTGTTTTCTATTTTAATTAGTCAGATTGTACATGTTTGATATGAATTTCTTAAAATAAAATTTGGTTTTGTAGAAATAAAAAAGGGAGGATTCTAGTTGTTAGACCCTCTGAGTTTGATCTATAACCAAAACCGGATTTACTTTTCTTCTTAGAATAATATATCGATCATGTTGCATAAAAGGAAATTGCAATTTAGATCTTCTATTATAAAATTTATGAAGGATTGCAGTGTAGTTGAATGCTTTCGCAAATTCCATATAAAAACTAATGAATAATTGAAAGATTATATTTTTTTGCAAAACCATATGAAACATTTTTAATAGAGGATAGGGTTAGTTTGAGATTGAGATTCGCTAAACGAAGTCTTCTATATTCAAAAGAATTATATGCCTACTCATCCAAAGAATTACACGTCAGCATACTTTACACATTCCTTCCTCTCAGCCACGTATCATCCACTCAGCGTTTGCCAGTTCAGCAAACATATCACGTGTCTGAGTTAAGCCCGATCACGTTGTGGACCCCACAAGGAGGCATTTCCAACTTTCCAATTAAAAAATTCCAGCCTAGCATCCATTTTAGTAGCACGCATCTTACGTGTCTAAATTTCATTGGCTCAAAAGCCTTGACCTCTTGTACGAACGATCTAGTTTTCTGCTCAACGCATCGACAATATGCCACGTGGCGTCTCCTTCTCTCATGGGTACATTATACAAGAGGGCCCGCTTAAATGCCGGCTCGTGTAGGTTTCGCTGTATCACAGACAGATTAGTCGAAGCCACGTGCTCTAAAATTTTCCTTAGATTCTTCACGTCTTTCTCCGCCACCGTGAGAGAGATGTCCGGCCACCGTACCGTCTCCTCGAACGGCAGATGAATCCCGTCGGCTATGATCACAGGAACGCATCCTAACACTGCGGATTCCACCAGGCGAGGACTCCATGGGGCCCACCCGAGAGGACAAAGACAAAACTTCGATCGCACGATTTCTGATCGGTATCCAGCAAACCGGTGCCGGTTAAGATAAAACCGTCTTCTTCCGCCGAATTTCTTGAGAATCGCTGTCCTCACTCCTCTGCACGGCGATGAAATAGCAATTCTATTAATTAACGCGGGTAAAAAAACAAAGATGAAAAAGTCAAAGTCAAATAATTCGGGTATGCACGCACTTGCTGTAAAAGCGTCCGCTTATATTCTTAGGGTTGACTTCCATCTTTCCTCGGAAAAACGCCCAAATGTCTCTTCGTCCGTTCGCCGGAGCTCTGTCTATTGCTCTCTGTACACTTTCCGGCGGAATATAAGGCGGGATTACCACATGCTCCACATCTTGACATGGATGCTTGTATTTTACTCCAAACGTCTGTAAAATTATCGACTTCTTCATAAATTCTGGAATCCCTTCCTCAATCGCCATATCCTCCTTCACAAATCAAACATCAAAAATCACTCTTTTACTTTTTTATTATAAATTTGGGAGGAATTCAAAGCTTACCATCGCGTGGAAGCACGCGCCAAAGTCATGGGAAGCGACGAAGACGTGGTCAGAGCCTTGGGTTCGGTTCCAAAACGGATGACGTACGGAGAGGATATCGACGGCAGAGCGGAGGAGGGAGCGAGCGTGGCTGAGAGAAGGGAAGCCATTTATGGTGGAGAAGTTGCAGGAGACGTAAACAGGTACGAAGAAGAAATCAGCTTCTTCTGGGTCTAACGTGCGTACGACGGAGGAGAGAAGCGCACGATGGATCGCAACCTCCGCCGCGAAAAGGTGAGTGGCGCAGCGGTCTGATGCCGCTACCCAATCAGAGTTGAAACTCGCCGGTAAATCGTAAACGTATATCTTCATTGCGCTGAATATACCTTTAAATTAGAAACGAATCTTAAGAGAAATCGACACCAAATGAAGAATTTCATTGAAACAAAGGGTAAAAAAAAGTCGACATTTTTACCTGGTTTGATTACAGAAGCTGTGCTAATGGCGGAGGAATCGATGAGAGCGCGAGACGGTAGAGAAGAAGACGTTTTGCGGTTAGACAAGAGACGGATTGTTGTCGACGACGGTGAAGATTGGTCTCCGGCGAAGAAAGATGTAAAGAAATAGAGAGAAAGGAAAAACCAGAGGATCCATCTGTAATAATTTCTAAAGAAGACGAAGAAGAAGAGATTTCTTTTGTTTCCTCCTCTGTTGTTATTATTATTAAGCTGCATTTTCACAATGAAACCAGTCTTCTTCTTCGTCTTGTTGATGTTAGGTCTCTTTATGTCAAGCGACATTGCGTGATTTCTAAAGGAATACACAATCAAACTCAAATCTTTCGGTTGAAATGGAGCTTTCTGTTTGTTTTTGTTTCATGTGATGATGATGATGATGATTGAGAAGTAAAAACCAAGGAAAGAAATTGAGAGAATGTAGAGGAGAAGTCGTTGGGTCTTATTTGGGGATTGATTAAAGAAATGTACACATGAATCGTCAGAAATTTGGAATTAAAAACAGTAGGATCAAAATCGGTGATCTGGTTTGCATCATTCTCTCGTGTGGGTTTGGTTTGAATCCAATGTGGACATAAGAAAACAAAATTAATGAAAAAGAAGCAATAATTCAGAGAGAGGGAGAGAGAAGGTCACATGGCGATTGCAGTGGAGCAGAAGGGAGCTCGGCAATGGTCTCGAGTCCTTCGCTGGTCATGTCTCGAAACCGTACCAGAAACTGTGAAATGACTAAAGTATCCCTGAAGGCTCCGTAATAATTACTTTATGCAATTTGGGTAAGTTGGAGAGTTTGATCCCGTGCGTGAGGGGCATGGCATGTGTTTTGTAAATGTCTATTGATAACCTATAATTATGCATTTATTTCTTTTGTTTCCTATCATTTTAAGTGATTATTTATTAGATAATTAGGTGATGGTTTTACAAAATACCATTTAAATCCCCAGCTTTCAAATTTTGGCCAAAAAAATCATGAATTCTTTAGTAAGCCGTTAAAATCATATATTTTCGTATGAGTTCATTTAAATCCCAAATTTTTCGCTGACTTGGCCATTTTAGACCCAAAATTAGTCAACAGTTAAATCTAATTAACTCTGTTAAATCTCCGTTACTATTCACGTTAGTTAAACATTTTATCAAAACGCAGTGTTTTGATAAAACACAATCTCACGACAAAAAAAATCATTAATTGATCTTCATCTTCTTCGCTTTCCTAATTTGTAAGAGCTGAAGAACACGATTTCGACGGAGAATCAAGTCGTGTATAGGTTTGTTTCTCCTGATTTCAGTTTCATTTTCAAAAAAAATTCTTTAATTTCTAATTTGCCCATTTTAGTTTCATTTATGATTTGCGAATTTCAGCTTCATATTCGCGTTTTCGCATCTGTTTCTAGGCTGTTCTTTAAATCGAATATGTTTCATTTTGTGAGCTTCATGGCTTGTTTTGGAAGGACCAATGGAGTCATCGGAAATCGCGAAGGATATAGTTGTGGATTGCATGTGCTCATAACTGGTATGCTGCTAAATAAGCTTAGAGGGTTCTGATGACTATAAGGGATTGTTTGGGTAGTAGATTTTGGCTTTGGAGGCTCTAGATTTAAGTTGTACAGTGAGTGGTATGTGTAAATCTAATCATCTAACTTGACGAAATGTTCCTCTCTATCTAACCTTAGAGATCTTCTTCAAAAGTTGTCTATAAACAACATTCTCAAGAGTCCTTACGTCTTTGTGATTTTATCATTCCTCAAATTTATTTTTTTCTTCGTGGATTGAAAAGAATCATATCTGATGAAGAACACACTTTTTACAAGATTCACAAGTTAAAAAATCATAATCTATACATTGTATATTTTTTTGTAACATTTACCTGTCGAAATGTTGAAGCTCATGGTCCAGTTAGATGCTAATTGAACCAAAAGATTATCAAGAGCTAGTCCTTTCCAGTCTTCAGGAGGATCCATTGTTGAAGAAGCTTCATGTAGATTCAACAAAAGTTCCTTCTTTAACTCCAATGGTATTTCCATAAACTCTGCTCCATTCTCAACACTTACTTCTAACAGCTGAGAATATATAAACAAAGAAGAAGAAAACATTACGATCAGCGTTAATTCAAAGATCTTTGAGAGAAAAGGAAGAATCTTGTTACCTGTTGAATCCAAGATAAACAGATATCAAACAGAGTATGCTCTAGAAGAAACTGTGCTATACAATGGATAACTTCGTTTCCGATAGCACTTGAGAGTTGATCAAGAACAGGACCAGTTTTGTCCAGAAACAGATTAGGACAGCGAAGAAGATGAAGATCGATTATGGATTTTGTTTGTCGTGAGATTGTGTTTTATCAAAACACTGTGTTTTGATAAAATATTTAATTAACGTGAATAGTAACAAAGATTTAACATAGTTAATTAGATTTAACTATTGACTAATTCTGGATCTAAAATAGCCAAGTCAACGAAAAATTTAGGGTTTAAATGAACTCATACGAAAATATATGATTTAAACGGCTTACTAAAGAGTTCATGATTTTTTTGGCCAAAACTTTAAAGTTGGAGATTTAATGGCATTTTTCCCTTTTACAAAAGCTAAATATATATATATATATATATATATATATATATATATATATATATTATGATTTGTATA
>OVBE01015184.1:0-11630 GCA_900406425.1 Iberis pinnata | reverse complement strand
TACTCACACACAAACCTAATAAAGAAATCAACTACCTAAACCTAGAGGCAAGAGCTATACCACAGCCTTAGCATCAAACCAACTTCACCACCATAACCACAGGTAAATGTATAACTTATTATAAGGGAAAAATGTCAAATATAAGCCAAAAAAACCATTCAACTTTTAATTGAGCCAAATAAATCACGAACTTTAGTTAACTAAACCAAATAAATCACGAATTTCGGTTGACTAAGCCATTTTAATCACGAAATAGTCAACACTGTTAAGTTGTATCTTTGAAACCTTCTCCATCCCTTTACATAAAAAAAAATTCTTCTCCATGAAAACAATTTACACCAAAACTTGTAATTTACTATCTTTGTGGTTGCATATACATCGTAAGAGAAGTTGTGTTCGCATATACATTGTTTAGTCTAAGTTCCTTTGACTTTTAGAGGAATTATGAGAGAACTATTAGCCCTGAGATGTTAATTAGATTGGTTTATTGTCATTGTTGTTAGCTTTTTCTTTTATGTTGGTTCCATTAGGCTCTTGTACTAAGTTGTGTTCTGCATCTTTTTTTATCGGTTTTTGTTTTTACTTTATAAATACAAAGCCAACTTGAGCTTGGGTTTATGCAATTCAACTCCATCACAAATATGAGATTACCTACTCGTTTTCTTGACATTTTGCATTTCTTGCACAATTCACGAGCATCTAAGTTCATGAGGGATTAAATGACAGAATGGTTAAAGCAATACAAAAATAATTAATATCTCCAATTCTCCATTAGATCGAGGTTGATTTTTCCATTGTTGAAAACATGACATACATCCATATTAGATTTGATGACAAAGAAATGATACAACAATATCATGACAAGCACACTCTCTTTTCTCTTTGTTTCTTAGGATGTATATAATCAAGAACTATCGATGGACAGACTTGATGAAAGCACATACCAAGCATATCGATAAAGCACATACCAAGCACATAGGTATTGTTATGTGACTTCTGAGCTGGAGTGTTATCAGCATCTACAAAGATTCCTGGATCAGCAGGATCTATACTAGTGCATCAGATGTAAAGAACCAAAGTTTTTGTATACTTTGTTTTGATGTGGAAGGTTTTAGAGACACAACTTAACGGTGTTAATAAAAGTTAATTATTGACTATTTTATGATTAAACTGGCTTAGTCAACAGAAGTTCATGATTTATTTAGTTAAGTTATCAAAGTTCGTGATTTATTTGGCTCAGTTAAAAGTTAAGAGCTTTTTTGGCTTATGTTTGAAAGTTGAAATTTTTTTTAAACATTTTCCCCCTTATTATAAACAAAAATTGTAAATTGAACCTTCCTTTTTTCGTAAATCGATTATGTTGAGGGAAGTCGGCCAATTCATACACGAACTATCACCATGGGTCTAATTTCTACATAAACTTATTATCTGTGCGAATTCATACGTAAACTATTAATATTTATTAGTTCCTACATAAACTAACAAAATTGTGCTAATTTCAACAATTCTGTTAACAGAGTTAGTATCAGCGTTAATTGAGTTGACTCAACATCCACGTAATATGTTAAGTCATTAAACAACAAGAAATGACGTCGTTTTGCTTTAAAATTAAAAAAATAATAATTAACGCTTCTTCTTCATTTTGTTTCATCATTATCATCGATATGGAGAAAAAGAGGAATAGGATTATCGTGACAAAGGGATAGATTGAGAGGAGATATCATAATCGATTACTTCTTGAACCTAATATATGGTCTTGTAAGCTTCTACATAATCCATAATGAGGTATATCGAGTTTTTTTGTTTTTTTTTTTGTTTTTTGTAGAGTTTCAATAAGGTTTTGAAATCGGGTTCTTCTTGTATTATGTTTGTGCGTATGAATTGTTTGAGAAAGATGCTTGGTTGAATGTATTATTTTGTTTTTATGCACAATTTTGGTGAATTTTGCTCTAAATTTTCGGAGATTACAAACCCAACTTTTGTCCCTATCAAAAGTTCGATATAATGTCTGTGTGAATGAAAGTCACAATTTCATGTGCATTTTTGTTTGTTTTGTAGTGAGGAAGACATAATATACAATTTTTGTTACAATGGAAGCTTGATTAGAAGCGGATATGGGCCAACAATATATTTAGGTGGTGAGGTTCATACCATTGAATGCAAAGCTGAGTCCTTGTTTATACACTTAGAAAGGGAGCTAAAGTTAAATCTTTATGAGAAAAGAGTATTTTACAAGTTACCTTATGAGTTAATGAAAGATTTGAAAATCATATATGATGATTCATATAGTTTTGAGTTGATGTGTAATGCAGCAAGATGGACTAAGGTGGTAGAGATATTTATTTCTGAAAATGATGGAAGTGCTCTTCCTAATGCATCAAATGAACAAACTCAAGTTGAAGAAGATAATGTTGCTAGTGAAGAACCTGAAAATCAGAACTGTGGCATGGATAATGAGGAAATGGAGGATGATGGTGATACATTTGAGGAATAAGCAAGAGTAGAAGAAAATGTAACATATTTTAATGATGCATATAATGTTGATTATCATGATACTCCTATAAATTCATATTGTGAGGAGGAATAAAGAGTAGGTATATATGAAACATGGAAGAGAGGCAGTGGAGAGTTTAAGCTTAGGCAAGTGTTTGATAGTATTGCAACCTTCAAGGATGTTGTGATTGAGTATGTTCTCAAAGAATGATGGAATGTAAAATATACAAGATGGGGAAAGGCCATATCAGAAGTNGTCCATTTAGAGTGTATTGCTCCTTTGAAGAACCAGTTGGAAAGTTTATGATAAAAACTTTCGATGGTGAGCACACTTGTATCAAAGATAGGTGCAGCAAGGTGATAACTGACAATATCATTGCTAAGATATTCCTAAACGACATTAGAAAAGAACCAAATTCGATGCCAAAAGTTATTCAACAACAAGTGGAAGAGCGTCACAAGTTGATAGTCTCTCATGACCAATGTAGAGAAGCGAAAGCAAGGGCATTGCAGATTCTTCAAGCTGAACATGATGAACAATTTGCTAGATTAGAAGACTACAAGCAGGAGATTCTAGGGTAATTGTTTTAATTCGATTTTGATGAAGTGTTTGTTAAAGTCTTTGTTTTTAGAGATTCTAGATTTGATGAAGTCTCTGTTTTTAGTGTTTGTTAGACTAGAAGAACAATTTTTTCTAGATCAATTTGACATAGTGTTTGTTTAAGTCTCTGTTTTTATATATTCTAGATATGATGAAGTCTGTTTTGAGTGTTTATTAGACTAGAAGAACAATTTGATTCTAGAAAGTTTGATGAAGTGTTTGTTTAAGTCTCTGTTTTTAGAGATTCTAGATTTGATGAAGTCTGTTTTTAGTGTTTATTAGACTAGAAGAACAATTTGATTCTAGAAAGTTTGATGAAATATTTGTTTAAGTCTCTGTTTTCAGAGATTCTAGATTTGATGAAGTATGTTTTTAGTGTTTATTAGACTAGAAGAACAATTTGTTTCTAGAAAGTTTGATGAAGTGTTTGTCTTCTAAAAACCCACAATTCTCTAACCTTAAATTGTTTCGTCGCATAAGGTAGAAGAAGACTAAGGGAATTTTTTTATAAAAAAAAAAATCTTAAATCAAAACGGTGTCGTTTTGTGAAAACTGAAAAAAAAAAAATTAACAAAAAACGACGCTGTTTCGTTTTGTATTACGACTAAGCATATCTACGTGGCTGCTGAGTCAGCTCGATTAACGTTGATTTAAACTCCGTTAACAAGATTGTTGAAATTAGCACATATGTATTAGTTCGTGTAGGAATTGACAAATTTTACTAGTTTACGTATGAATTAGCACATGTACTAAGTTTATGCATAAATTAGACTCCTGGTGATAGTTCGTGTATGAATTGGCCGACTTCCCATTATGTTGAACCTTAATATTTTATTGTCGTAAACATAACTTTTTTTTGTGCAACACATAACTTGGTTGTAATGGTGAAACATGCTTAAGGTGTAAAAACTCCGTTTTTTATGTTAATGAAAATTTTTGCCAACAAAAATGTAATGGATTCCATTCAAAATCAGGAACAGTTTCTAGAGTTCTTTTATTCAAACCCTAAGAGAAGAAATTGGAACCTAGGCTAAATCATTTTTTATTGATAGAATAACAAAATAAGAATCATCCTATAAGATTTTCAACTCTACTAACAAACACTATGTAATCACCTATCTGAGAGACACAAATATTCTCTCCTCATCTCTAAGCGATATCTTTTTCTCTATCAAAGAAATAGATTCTGACAAGATCTGAGGCGAGCTTCTTCATCGCTGTCCAAGCCACACTTGCGTGCGCTGCGTCCTTAGATACGCCATCAAAGTCTAGAGGCGGCGAGCTTGTCTGAGCATTTCTCTCTCCCACAACAACTTAGAACTTCGCTTCTCCCTTTTCAAGATTCAGAACGACGGAAGCCAAGGATGTAGCCGATTCTGGTGGTGGATCCGGTCAGATTAGCCACGGCATAAGCATATAAGTTGGCAGAGTGGTTAGACCTCAAGGCTGGATCTCGAGTCGCTTAGCCGGAAAAGAGTGAAGCGACGTTTTCTTGGTGGTGGTGTGGGATCACAATCCGTCGGGAGACGCCACCAAACTAAATCTGGTGGCTTCTCGGCTCGTTCCTAAGTCCACCGGAAATCTAGCTTGCCTCTTCCAACTTCGTTGTGGCTTTTTCCAGCGGTCGCTTCTTTCTTCTATTTGATAGCTAAACTTTGCGTGGGTGGCGACGATTTCAGAACTCGTCGTCATTTCAGAGCTGTCATCGAGTTGTCCAAAGCCTTTCGGCAAGTTCATAGGTCTGTGGCGACGGCACAACCTTTTAGAACTATCCTCTTAAATTTTATGGTTCTTGTAATTAAGTTAGACTCAAACCTTTATGGATTCTAAAAAAATCCAATCCGGATTTAGAGTTGGGCCAAGGTTATTTTCTATATTATCGTTGGACTATTTGAATGTAAATATTATATTTGAATCTATTAAATAAACTCTTTATAAAAAATATAAAAAAAACACTCAATTTGTAACTGCATAACAAAAACAACATTCAACATGAAGAATAACACACTTTCTTTATCTTTATTTATACTAAAAAAAGAGGTGGGTTATATCAAGTCTCTTCATCATTCTTCCACTGACGTCCTTTTAAGGATACTCAAAATATATTTTATGCCGGTATGACCCCTTTTCAGGGTAGCAATCTTTGCAATACCTATCAATCGTTCAATAGAATCAAACCTTAAGAGTTAGATTTTGAGGCAACTAGCAAATGAGTTCATGTCAAGGCAAATGTTTAAAGGCCATGTACGTTTGCGTGTCACTAACAACTACAACACACAATCGTTGAAATTGTTCGTTGTGTTGTTCGTTTGACGGTTTTTTATTTTATATTTGTAAAAATATATTTTTTTCAAAAAAATTTAAACTATATTTTTATATATACACACTATATATAATAAAATTTTGAAAATTTTTCTTTTATATTTATTTATAATTTTCTATATTTAATTTAACATAAATCAAAATTTAATTATCTGGATACTTATATTTTCAAAATCTTGACGTCATTTTAATTTTTTTCAAATTTATTTAATTTTCACTGAATATTTTAATTTATTTAGCCAAACGAACAACTTTGGTCGCTGTTATAAGATGTTTTAAAAAATTATATTTCTACTTTTAAAAGTATATGTTTCGTGACAAAATTAAAAAAAAAAATCTTAATCATTCAAATTTTAAATAAAAATATATTTTTTTAATACAAATATTATAACTTAATATTTGAAAAAATCGCATAAAAAAACCTTCATAATATCACTTTCTATCACTTTTAACCACATGGAACCGCTAGAAATTTAAACCCTCAACTTATCAAAAATCGCATGAAAAACTCTGAAGGTGGCAAACGCCTTACACTTTCCACCGTTTTTTCTGACGGAAAAGTTAACAGCATTGACTTAAAAAAAAAAAAATTCGATTTTTTAATAAAAAATTATAAAAAATTTATAAAAGATTTTAAAAAATCATAAAAAATTTCAAAATTTTGTAATAAATTCAAGAAACCTAAAGAGATAAAATAATTCATCAATTTAATTTTAAAAAAAAGCTAAAAATATTATAATAAAAATTTCAGAAAATTATAAATATACTTAATATATATTATATGTGACAAAAAAATACATTATACATATACAACTATCCTAAAACATATTAAAAATATTAATTAACCCAGCGCATAGGACAGGTTAGGTCCTAGTATATATATTATATGAGGCTGATGCTATGATGTAAATAGTTTCAATATAGGAATTATAATTTTAAATTCGTTATGGTCTCCACTAACTATTTTATCAAAATTCTCACCGGAATGTGAACCTTTCATGCAGCTCCTTACACAAGTTGTGCTGCATTTGAGAAGAAAAAACAAAAATTAAAAACACTCAACATAAACAACCCAAATGTAATCTTCATATAAGCTACAAAGATTTTAAAAGTTTCATAAGTTCTTGTTTCCAATTGTTAAAGATATGATATACTTCCAGATCAATAAGAGCATAATTATCGCAGAGTTCTAAAAGCATGGGACCCACATAAAAGGTAAGAGCTCACCTCTTTTAGCTCCTAATTTGGATCCGATTTTACCAATTTTCGTGGGCCCCACTGACACGTGGTGGCCCACGATTGGTCATGTATATATTTTTAATTTTATCTTTTAAAATAAAAAGCTTAGAATTCTGTTTTAAGAAACAGAGCATTGCACATGCTCTAATCTCCTCATCTGTAAGAGACTTCTCCATTGACCGGAACATAACTTTGTAACAATTAAAATTACCCACTTTTCTAAACTTCACCTGTTGCATCAAATTATAAACAATCACTCTAAAGAATGAGATGAATCTTGTAAAGTTTGTACTGTACTGTACCTCTTCAACAACATCACCCGCAATTTCTCTAATAGCTTCGTACAATTCAAGTGGGTGGAATTTATTATCTAAGTTGAAACAGAATTTCTTGTAACAAGGGGGAGACTGCAAAACAAGATTTTGTTTGCCGGGATTACAATATAAAAGACAAATGTTTCTTGAAATGAATACTTAATTCGCCTAAAACATTAGGGCTGAGCATATAAACCGAAACCCGAAATCCGAACCGAAACCGAACCGAAAAAACCGAAACCGAAACCGAATTGTTCTTCCAAATAACCCGAACGGTTCCTATATATCTCAACCCGAAAAACCGAATCCGAACCCGAACCGAAATCCGAAAGTATAACTGAAAAACCCGTATATATATGTAATTTTGATCAAATAGTTAGGATTTTAGGGAGAAAATGTAGATTTTTAGTAAGGTAGCTAGGATATGTATGGATTTTTTATTGGATTAACTTGGATTTTAGCTAGTTGTTCAGATAATTTGGATTTTTTATGGATATTTTGGATTTTCGGTTCCATTTCGGATCCTAATAAAAATGAAAAAAACCGACCTGAACCCGAATAGATCCGAACCGAATCCGAACCGAATTTGTAAATAACCCGAACGATTCCTATATGCCCCTAACCGAATAACCCGAAATCAGAATTATCCAAAACCGAACCCGAACCGAAAACCGAATGCCCTACCTCTGATAGTGGCTTGAATTTGACTCCAAGCTCTCCTTTTTCAAACTGTGAATAAAAATCAAATATTGAAAGAACTCAAATTCTAAGACAAATCAAATTCATCATGCCCAAATTTGTAAGTAATCAACTAAGTATGTTATCACCTGGGACGTAACACGTTCATTGGATGACCATAAAAGTCTTATATCAGGGATGTCAAACAAAACCATAGCAAGTTTATCCAATTCAAGTCCAAAGGACCAAACAGCATGATTTTCTAATCCAATCTGATTCAAAACCTCTTGATCTTTCACCCTACAGCCGAAAACATTCAACCAAGTATCCTGAATCAATAACCCAATAAACATTGTTAGTTTTTTTTTTGTCACATTAATATCTGGACCACAACTAGTCGGCCCAGTAGCCCAATTCTATAAATAGGAGAAAATGCACTCGCAGGTTTGAACCCTGATCTGGTAACAAGGTAACAGCGGTGACACAACCACTAGACCACTTGATCCTTGTTAATAAACATTGTTAGTTTTAAAAAAAAACGATTTTCAGAAAGAAAAAAACTACCTTAAAATATATATTAAGCACTGCAGGTCGATCACTACCAAATAACTCACATTTTATAGCATCATCCCATTTCATCTCCACCGGACCTAGCAGCCAAAATAATGTTCACACTCACAAGCTTGTTGTAGCTGAAGAATATAAATAGTTGAAGGTTACTTTCTATTCTTAAATTACCAAACAAGTGACGTGCCAATCCCTCGAGAAATTTCTTTGATTCCTCAGTAGCATATAATGTGGAATCCATGCCAGAATTGTTCAATTCCTCAGGAGATAAGACACATAAGCCTTCCATCTTTATAAGATTATTAACAACAAAAAAAACATCATGATGTGAAAATGCCTAAGCACAAATGGCGACATGGAACTCGAGAATAGAACACACCTGATGTAAAACTGGATAATGAGTAGGATCAACTGAACATTGATGGTAAAAATTCCTGGTTACAAGGAAACGTTTATGACCTTTCCTCAACAGCTCACCATGATGAGCACTTGTAAAACATTGCCTAACAGTTTCCGAGCCTAAAAAAAGGGAATCGTGATAGTAGTTCTCGTAGTTCTCGAAGTACTATTAAGGAAAGAAGAATATTACGAATCAATCATCTTTATCACCTGTATATTCTCATTTATATTCTGTATAATTTACATCCCTATAATCTCTCTGTAAGGTGTATATATGAGATACAACTACTCAATAATAGAATTAATCCTTTCTCTATATGGTATCAGAGCAGAGATTCTGAAAACCTAATTTTTTTTTTTTTTCCTCTGTTCTTCCGCCGTTCTTCCTCTGTTCGCCTCCTCTTTCTCAAACTTCTCAACATGTCTGATAATTCTGGCTCTACCAATCATGGTGTCACCACCTCTGCTGATACTATCTCTATTAATGGCTCTACTCTTCTCAACATCAACATGTCAAATGTTGCCAAGCTCTCTTCTTCAGTCAATTATCTCATGTGGAGCCGCCAAGTCCATGCTCTACTTGATGGCTATGAATTGGCTATGCATCTCGACTCCTCTACAACACTTCCTGCCGCTTCTGTTGTTACTGATGGTGTTACATCTCCTAATCCAGCTCTAACTCTCTGGAAGCGCCAGGATAAGCTAATATATAGTGCTCTCCTTGGTGTCATATCTCCATCGGTTCAACCGATTCTTTCACTTGCCACCACCGCTGCTGACATCTGGACTACTCTCTCTGCCACCTATGCCAAGCCAAGTCGAGGACACATCAAACAACTTCAACACCAGATCCGAAATTGGACTAAAGAAGACAAAACCATTCCTGACTATTTCCAAGGTCTTACCACTCGTTTTGATCAACTTGGTATTCTTGGTAAGGTTGTTGATCATGAAGACAAGATTGATAGCATTCTTCATGGTTTGCCTGAGGAGTACAAACCGCTGGTAGATCAAATAGAAGGACGAGATCTTCCTCCTACTCTTCCTGAATTGTTTGACAAATTGTTGAATTTTGAGGCACGCTTTCTGCCTCTTGTTGCTGTCCCTGTTCCTCCAATCACAGCCAATTATGCATCCAACAATACCAATCGCCCAAGACAGTCTTACAAGCCTAACAAGCAGCAGTCCCAGTGGTCATCGTCTTCCTCAGCCACTGGTGGACGATATTCTCGTCCCTACAATGGACGTTGCCAACTATGTGGGTTGCAGGGCCATTCCGCTAAACGATGCAATCAATTTTCTGTTTATCAACAGACTTCCACTCGACCTTTGCTTCCTACTCCTCCTTATCCACCTTCAAATTGGACTCCTAAGGCGAATGTTGCTACACATCCCTCTCAACCTTGGATCGTTGATACAGGGGCTACTCATCATATCACTTCTGATCTCCACAATCTGTCCATTCACCAACCTTATGATGGTACTGATGCAGTCCAAATTGGTGATGGCAGCGGCCTTCAGATAGCAAATACTGGTTTAGTATCTTTCCCCTCCAACTCTCGTTCTTTACTTCTTGCGAACACATTACATGTTCCTCAAATTAGCAAGAACCTTATCTCTGTCTATCGTCTATGTAACACTAATAAAGTGTCTGTTGAATTTTTCCCCCAATCTTTTCAGGTGAAAGATCTGAACTCGGGGGTCCCATTACTCCAAGGTCGTACAAGTGAGGAACTCTATCAGTGGCCTTCCAAACCTGCTGCTGTTTCTCTTTTTGCTTCTCCTACCACAAAAATCTCTGTTTCCGGCTGGCACTCCCGTCTTGGACATCCGGCTTTTCCTGTTTTAAAGCAAATAATATCTCAGTTTTCATTACCTTTTTCTGAATCACTTTCAAAACAGTTTTCATGTATTGATTGTCTTTCCAATAAAAGTCACAAGTTACCTTTCTCCCAAACCTCTATTACTTCTACTCAACCCTTACAATATCTATTTTCTGATCTCTGGACTTCTCCCACTCTATCTATTGATCACAACAAGTATTACCTAATTATTGTTGATCACTTCACTCGCTATACTTGGTTCTATCCCCTACAACTCAAATCTCATGTCAAAAACACTTTTATTCGATTCAAAGCCCTAGCCGAAAACAAATTTCAAACCAAAATACAAACCTTCTTTACTGATAACGGGGGCGAATTTATCGCTCTGCGTGATTTTCTTTCCAGTTCCGGTATTACTCATCTCACCTCCCCTCCTCATACGCCAGAACACAACGGTATTTCCGAACGGAAACACCGTCATATTGTTGAAACTGGCCTATCTCTTCTTCATCACGCTCAACTTCCCAACAAATTCTGGCCTTATGCCTTCTCTACTGCTGTATACCTCATTAATCGTATGCCATCCTTCACACTCTCTGGTAAATCACCATATCATCTTCTTTACGGTACTGTCCCCAATTACCTCAAACTAAAAGTCTTTGGCTGTCTAGTTTTCCCCTGGCTTAGACCTTATAATACCCACAAGCTTCAGCCTCGCTCCCTTCCCTGTATCTTTCTCGGTTACTCTTTAACCCAAAGTGCCTTTCTCTGTTACGATCCCAAAAATCATCGTCTTTACACTTCTCGCCATGTGCGTTTTGTTGAAGATTTCTTTCCCTATCACCAACTTTCTTCTCCTACCATCTACCCTCCGATTCCGTCTGACCCAATCTCTCCTTCTTCTTCGGCTCCTCCGCTTCTGATAATTCCTCACTGTAACCCGAGTTCGGTTCCTTCATCGCGAGATGATTTCGGGTCAACTTCAACCGATACTCCCGTGTTTACATCGCCTGGACCACCGATGACGTCGCCGGTCACCACCACAGTCTCTCCTTTGCACAACGACACTCCTCCATCGCCGGATCCTCTATCGCCGATTTCTCAATCTAACGATACTTACTCACTCAATTTGTCTCCTGATATTGTCACAGGTGATACAGGCCCACTAATTTTGCAACAGGCCCATGACCATAT
>OVBE01015183.1:172-11630 GCA_900406425.1 Iberis pinnata | reverse complement strand
TCCAAGGTGGGATGCCTGCTCAACAAGAGGAGATTAGTTACATTCAGAACCAGAGCATCTACAACAAAGGGTTAGTCACCTACAACAACCCCAACTTGTCCTACTGCAACAATAAAGTGGCCAATCCTCATGATCAAGTTTATCCACTTCAACACCAACAACAAGCTAAGCCCCTCATCAACTATGGTCAACAACAAAACCAAGGTTTTGCACCTAAGCAACAAGTTCATAATGGGTTCCAGCAACATCAACATGGAGGAGCACCTCCTGGTTTCCCCTCTAACCAACCTCAAGCCCCACCTTCAAACGTTGAAGCAATGCTCCAGCAGCTTATAAAAGGTCAAGCTAACAACATTATGGAAACTTCAAAGAAATTTGCTGAATTGAAGACATATTGATTGCTCATACAATGACCTCCATCAGAAGTTTGACGCTCTGAACTCAAGGGTTACTGCTTTGGAGAGCAAGTCTACTTCCACTTCTGTTTCTGCTCCTACCACAAATGGACAACTTCCTGGCAAATCAATTCAGAATCCAAAGAAGTATGCACATGTCAATGCTATCTTCTTAGGCAGTACCCCGAACTTTTCTTCTCACCCTTGTCCTACTCACATCCCTGAGGACAGGTTGCTCAATTTTGGGGGGGACTTGAGCCTACATGGAGCTGAAAATGCATATTTTGGAAAGCCTGATTCCTTGACATGGACGAACCCAAAGTTAGTTGCCAGAGTCAAGCATGGTCTTGGTGAAAAGCTATCTTCTTCAAAGGAGAGAGAAACACCCTTTGTTCCACCATCTTATATTCCAAAGTTGTCATACCCATCAAGGTTCAGGAAGGAGATAACAGAGAAGTACCCAACAATCTTTGAAAAGTACAAGAAAGATGGTGAAACTCAAGGAGTGTTGGCACCAAACGATGAATGCAACGCCTTAATAGCAAAGAAGCAAGAAGATCCTGGTTCATTCACTCTACCATGCTCTCTAAGCTCACTGACTTTCAACAAATGCTTATGTGATTTAGGGGCATCCATTAACTTGATGCCTCTCTCCACTACCAAGAAGCTGGGATTTAATGAATTTAAAGCTTCTAATATAACTATGTTGCTGGCAGATAGATCCATTAGGCATCCTATTGGTACTTTGGAAAATTTACCCATCAAGATTGGGAGTGTATATATACCCACAAACTTTATGGTGTTGGATATGGACAAGGAACCAAAGTATCCACTGATCTTGGGAAGACCATTCTTAGCTACGATTGGAGCTGTTATCACGTTAAGAAAGGCAATATCAGGTTGAACATAGGGAATGGTCCAAAGATAATCTTTAACATCAAGAAGAAGACAAAGAAGCCTACAATCCAAAGTCAGTTATTCTCTATCAAGAAGATGAATGAGGACAATCATGAGGACGGGTACTCAAGCAGTGATTCACTGGAGTATGAGCTTATGAAGGACCCAAACAAGATTTCAAAGCATACATAAGCATTTGGGGTTGTCAAGGAACCAGATGCAGGAGTTTCTGCATAGGTAAAGGAAACCAAAAAATTGGGGGTAGCAACTAACCAAAGTAAACTTCCCATTTCAGAAGAAGAGGATTCTGAGCTCGAGCACCAACTTGAGAACATCTCACCTCAGAAGCCCACTTCATGCACAATCTACTCTGAAAACAGTTTTGATCTTCAAACCCCAACAACATACCTCAAGAGGGGTGATCAAGTGTTTATGCTCAACCCAATGCTCGAGCACTATCTCGGGGATGTATACCCAAACGCCTCAAGAACTTCATAATCAAGGAAATCCTACCTGATGAATCAATCATGCTTGTTGTGGAACCTCATAAGGGGTTGAAGTGAACAGCTAATCCAACCCAAACAATGGTGGTTGGATACGTCCATGAAGAAATCCTGATGAAATGACCTCGGTTCTCCTTGGGAAACCGTCTCATGGTCAATAAAATTAAAATAGAAAGTCAAGCTTAGTGACTTTAAACAAGCTCACTTGGGAGGAATTCCCATGTTTATCCTTGTACATATGAATTCTTTAAATTTATGTTTAAGTCCTTCTTTTGACGCATTTAATTTTTTTTAGGTTTTGGTGTTTTAGGTACTTCGGAGTTGCACCAACACCCTTTCATCGAGCCACAAAGGTATCTTGATCGAGCCACAGAAATGACGTGGTCGAGCCATGGAAACGTCTTCATCGATCCGAATGTAGTATGATCGAGCCGCACCAAAATGACATCAAGTAGGGCTGATCACATTACGCATTCAACACCCGAGACCGAACAACTCGATCAAATGAGCTCGATCAGCCGCCTTCTTCAACTCAACCTGAAAACAGTACCACTCCGAAACATTTTCATTGTATATACCATAGCATATTTCTTTTTTGTTGTTGCGTTTTGGTCTTAAACCCTTCTTTGAACTTTTATTACACAAGGGACTGTGAAATTTAAGTTTGGGGGAGAGTTTACGAGATACTGATCATGTTTACTTGTTATTTCAATTTTGCATCCTAGGCATACAAAAACCAAAAAAAAAAAAATGAAATTTTTTCGAAAATCGTTTTCAAAAACATAGTGTTCATATAGTTGGATTTAGGTTGTCTGCACTTCCACAGGAAACTAGGACCTTGTAAGTATGGTGTTTTCTTAGATAGTATAAGTGCCCTGGTTATTAGTTGTCTAATGCATCTTGTCTTAGTCTGAAGTAAAACTGCACCATGCATGGAACGTGAATTTGCATGATCCTTTGTCTTCTGAAGCTTGTTGTGATATGAAGTTTGCCCCTGTCTATTATAATTTAAAATTGACGTTTAATTATAATGTATGTGTGCTGGATTTGAAATCATGGATAGTATATACATATTTAGGTTATCTTTTACCATTTTACCACTCTTGTTAGCCCAAGTAGACTCCCTACCCTTGAATCTTGCCTTCTTTCAAGCCATGAATTTACTACTAAGTGTCATATCTTATATGGAATGAACTTGGTAGAAAGTGGTAGGTTCGAACTGACAGGAATGAAATCTCATGTAGTTCTAGTCCATGCTTTTGGACTAAATATGACTAGGTGGGATTCACATTTGGGTGTTGGGGTTGGTTTGGAAATGAATGAAAGGATGTGGGTAGCTGGTAAAAGAAAGGGTAGAGTAATGGACCTTAGGAGCGGAATGGAAAAGGAAAAGAAATAGGTTGAGGGAAAAATGATATGAGAAATACGGTTAGTGCAAGATCAGAAAAGGAAATAAAAATGGTAAAACCCAAGAAGTTAGTGCAAAATAAAAAAGGTCAGAAACCGTAAGCATTGAAATAAGGAAATTCCCAAATCTGCTAGCAATCAAAGCCTTTTGTCTTAGGTTTTATTTTCTCTCCACTTTGTTCTTGATGTTCTTCATGTTCTAAACCTAAATTTTGATTAAGTTATGTTTATCTTCTGTTTTCTTCATTTTCATGCTTAGATTAGGGCTGTGAACTATCTGGTGCATGTTGATCTACGTTTTTATGCTTTTAATCTCGTTTTTACCTTGATCACTTTCTCTGTTTTCGCTATTGTTTCATTGATACTCTGTTTTTCTGGGTTAGTGTTCTTGGTATTCATCATCTTTGACTTTTGATCTTCATGTCTTCCTTAGTAGTTATGCTTTCACGTTTTACTGATTTCGCACCAAACATGCGTAGAGAGTTGTTACCTTAAGTTCCTGAGGATGGGGTAGACTAGTGTTGATGTCATGTTCCTCCTAAGTGCCTAAGTTGATTTGCATCTAGATCCCTTCTGTTTCATTACTCTTCATGCTGATTTCTTTATGATCAACGGAAATATGATATTAGGTATTTCAGCACCTAGAAGGTGTTCAATTAAATACCTGAAATTGGCTTTAGTAGATTGGTTCCTCATGCATGCTAAGTAGTGTACCGTTAAAGAGAGTTAAGTCTGGTGATTGCTTGGCTTGAAACCAATTACCAAGACATTGGACTTGGTTGCATATGAATATGTTGTCTAGGGGTTAGCTCATTATTTGAGGTATGTTAGGCGCTTAAGTAGTTCATGAAGGATCTCTAGTTAATTACTCTTGTCCTCAAGAACTGCTTCCCACTTGATTGCATCTTTACCCATTTGACTATTATGATGTTTATGGTTAGTATCTGCCAATGCATGTTAGTACTTGTTTTCTGTTTCCTGTTTTAGTTTTCTGCATGTTTTGTTTGTTTAGGAACTTTTAGTAAAACCCCCATTTTCATTTTAGCTTGAATTAGTAGTTCTATTTACATCCTGAATGCTACCATCACACCCATTTGGATTGACACCTTATCTATACTACAATGGCATGATAACGTTGTGTGGATAGGGAATTGATCTTACAAACACGTCCAAAAGCGTGTTATCATATACATATAGTAAAATTATAAAATTTTTACACTTTAATTTGTAGAGGAATCCCTTCAAATATCATTAAAAGAAGTTCAAATTTTAAAAATACCACACATTCTCAAAAAGCATGTTTTTTTACATCTTACAAGATTAAAATGATATAAAACAT
The DNA here is from genome assembly GCA_900406425.1 of Iberis pinnata. Lineage (NCBI taxonomy): Eukaryota > Viridiplantae > Streptophyta > Magnoliopsida > Brassicales > Brassicaceae > Iberis > Iberis pinnata. The sequence goes on along the minus strand of OVBE01015183.1, from coordinate 7,089 downwards.
ATTTATAATTTTTTAAATAGTGAATTTGATTAGTAAAATATAAACCCAGAAATAGTCGGACTACCAATGTATATAAATCCTAAACCCCAAAGTATAAATCTTAAATCACAAAATATTAACCAAAACCCCAAATTACAAACTCTAAACCCCAAAGTATAACCCTAAACCTCAAAAATATAAACTATAAAACCAAAATAAGAACCCTAAATTCCATGATATAAACCCCAAACTCCACAACATGAACCTTAAACACCAAAATATAAACCTCAAACTCCAATATATAAACTCTAAACTCCAAAATATGAACTCAAACTCCAAAATATGAACCCCTAAACCTCAAAATATAAAACCTAAACCGCAAAATATAAAACCTAAACCCCAAAATATAAACCCTAAACCACAAAATTTGAATCCTAAACTTCAAAATACAAACTCTAATCTCCAAAATATGAACCCTAAACTCTAAAATATAAACCACAAACCCCAAAATATAAGCCATAAACCCAAAATATAAACCCTAAACCCAAAAATATAAACCCTAAACCCAAAAACATAAACTCTAAACTCCCAAAACATAAACTCTAAATCCCAAAATATAAATTCTAAATCTCCAAAATATAAATCTAAAATCCTAAATCTAGACTTAAAAATAAATAAGACTACAAAAAGTTAGATTAGTTAAGAAAATTGCCAAACTAGAAAAAAATAAATATTAATGTGTCAATAGTCAATAATGTCAAACTAAAAAAAAGTCTAATAGTATTTTAAAAAAATAATAATAGGAAACTTATGAGATAGGTGTTAGATTCTTAACACGAATATTATCTAGTGCAATTGTCCCCCTTTTTGTATTTGTAGAACTACATTTAATTAGATAAATGAAATATTATACATTAGATTTGGGTCAATTACTCTTTTGAAAATAAGTAATTAACGTCTTGTACAATAGTGTGGGTTAATTAACACTAGATTATAGTTTGAATTAATTTTAGTGTTTTCTTTAGAGTAAATACATGGCTTTCGTTTTGTATATATAAACAGGGTGATAATGTTTTACAACTTTGTAAATTTTGATATTTGGGATTATGATATTTGTGGATTATGTGTTTAGTGTTTTTATGAATTTTTAAATTATATATTTATAGAATCTATATATAAAGTTAGTTTTTGCTTTCTTCTCTTTAGTTTCATTTACATAATTTAGTAAATTAATTTATAAAAAAATTATTAACTATTCATTACTGTTGAATCAAGACTTAACCAATAGATTTAAATCTTTTATCTTGTGGGTAAAAGTTAAGAAGAATTTCATATCTCTTTTATGAATAATTACATGGATATTTATAGTGAAAATACATGCTTAAAACCCTAATTACAATGATTAACCCTAATGGGCCTCGAGCTGGACCGCCCAGCTCGTCAGATCGGCCCACCTGGATCTTGCTCTTCCAAGCCCCTTTCTTCCCTAGGTGTCGGCGTCCACCTGGGCCCTAAGTCGAAATGAGCTTTTTGGGTAGGTGCTACACCTGGTATCAATAGTTAGTCCCCCCCAGGTCGGCGATGAGTTTGTAAATCGGCGATTGATCTTCCAAGAATAAAAGTTCATTTCGGATGAAGTGCATTAAATTCTCTCGTAGGCTTTATCGAATCTTTTTCGTAGGGGGAAGCTAGACGGTCACACCTTTACAGATTCTCACGCGCAATCATTGCGCTCCTCTGTACGCCGTTTTCCCAGGGTATANCCCCCCCACTTCTTCATTCTAAAACTTCACACTTCAGAATTTCCTTGCAGGTATAATAGCTCTCCCTTCTCTCTTCTTTATCTCTCTAGAATATTCAGCTCGGCGGTTAACTCGAATAGCTTGGTGATGTGCCGATCGTAAACTATGTCTACTTTCCGTATAAATGTTACTGAATCTTCGGCCTCTCGTGACGACCTGCGTGTCACCGACGTAGAGGCGGCTTTCGAAGAACGAGCTCCCCAAGGAAATTGGGCTTCCCCAGATGACGAACTGACAGGTCTCGCGCCTACGAAGTGTTCGGAGAAGTCGATTCGGGAGCTTGTCCGAGATTTCCCCTTTTTCAATGGATTCCGATTCTAATTCCCAAACCGCATCAACGACCCTGGGATTATCCGCAGGGTTATGTGTGTTTGTACAAATCCTTTTTCAGAAGGTGTCATCTCTGGCTTCCCTTGCCGAAGCTGCTAATTTCATACTGCGAGAGACGGAAGATCGCAATTTTGCAATTATCTACTCCTTCGGTTAGGAAAATGATAGCCGTGATGGCTCACGCTCATGAGTTCAATGTGGAGCTCGGCGTTAGGTACCTGGAGAACATGTCGTCAATCAACCCGATTATGCAGAAGGGAACAAAGTTAAACACTAGCTTCGTCTAGATCAACTTTAAGACCCAGTATAAGTTGATAACCGTAGGTACAGGGGACAAGATCCACGCGTGGAAAGCAAAATACTTCTTCTTGAAGGTCGTCCCGGAATCCGTCGGCGATGTAGGAAGAATCCTGAAAAGGAAATGGGCGATGTAGGAAGAATGAAGGTGTTTCTACTGGGGAACACCAACAAGAAGAGAACATTACAGAGGAACAACTAGAAGTTCCTCCTTAGGAGGTTCGTACTGCCAACCTATCTGTTGTGCCGCCTGCTCCTCCTAGTAGAACTCCAACAACCTCCCAAATCTTGGGAGAGATGACCAGGGACATGGAACCCTTGGATCCTAGTTTAGAGACATTTTCTGAAGAGTTTCCGAACCTTCTTAGTGGAAGTGGTGATGATGAGGATGGAGAAGGTGGTAATGATGAGGTTGGAGCAGGTGGTGATGATGAGGATGAGAGTGAGGAGAAGGAAGAGGAGGATGAAGCTGCCGGTCTCGAGAACATGGAGGGAGGAAGCTCCCAAACTGAAAGGAAGGACAACTCGCGAGGAAGCTGGACTTTCTCGTTTAAGCATAGGGGCACGCCGTTTGCGCAGGATAAGCAAGCGTGTACTGGGTTGGTGAACCGCCTCGGGGCCTACGGTCTGATTATTCCTACTGTGGATCGGCTGTTGGCGCCCAAAGTTTATGAAACATTGTCTCGGCAGGCCTGCCAGGTATGCTCGCATCTTCGTTCCTTTCTCCTATACAATTGTGTAAGTGTTAACTCGGCAAACGTATGGTGGTAGACTTTGGCGACAACCAATGAGCTCGTCGCTTTTTATGAAAAAAAACTCTGGTCTATGGCCGGGAATGAGGATAAGCTGGAGGAGCTGTCGAAGCTAGTTGATAGGTACAAGAAACGCCTTGCCAAGGAGCGACTGAAGCTAAACAAGCAAGGAGAAGTGGTCAGGCAGCTGACAACGCAGGTAGCTGCTCTGAAGAAAATGCTAAGTGAGACTACGATAGCTGCTACCAATGACCTTTCTGCTTTGAGGACTGAGCTGAATGACACCTGTGTTGTTGTCGTGACTGAGCTTCTCAGTCAGCAAGTGATCCAGGAGCAAATGGGTGCCGACTTCTTCGAGCTGTGATAGGCTTATCGTGCTCTCGAGAAGTTGCATGAGGGCGAGATGAAAAGGCTCCGACTCTCTCGAGTTTTGCAAGTCATGCTAGCGCAGCAAGAGACTCAGGTTGAGTGTGCAACTAAGCTCGAGAAGCTTCGGCAGCACGTAGAGGACCAGAACAAGGCTGATCCCATCATCCAGGAGTACGCCCAGGCTAAGGGAACTCTGGACTGCGTGTAGTTCATAGTTGGAGAGGGTGGCTATGTGCCACCTGAGATTATGGCGAAGCTCGAGGCGGATGTGGTGTCGCTCAAGGTGCAGTACGATGCTATTGACATAACTGATGTCACACCCGAGGACTTCGTTTTCCGACCTCCGTTCAATGAGCATGGTTCGAATTTGATTCAATCTGCTCCGGGGAGTTCGGAAGCTTTTGCCACGGTCCAGCCCGCTATTCCAGCAATGCCGAGGGTCTAGTTGTACCTTTGGAACAACTTTCGCAGTTTTCTTAGGATTGGGGTCGGCTTGTTTTGTCGGCGGTTGTGCCTTTACTTTCAAAGAATATATGTTTCCAAATTTGTGCATCTGTTAGGTCGTTGTTATTGCTTTTGCAACTTTTGTAAGACTTGTGTTGTTTGATAATGGAAATGGTGCTATAGCTCGGCACATTTTGAGTAACATTTCGTTCGTTGACTTATGTGTGAACAAGTATGTTGGTTTATGAGAAAATTTTTGATTTCATATTGTTGTTTGTTCGGAGTTCGGTTGCTTACTTTCAACTAGTTGAAATATGCATATGCTATAAGTGGATATTTCTTTAATTCTTGTGTGAACTGAAAGACCACTCGATCAAAAGCCCGAAGAAGACGACCTGCAGATCGTCTCTTTTGACAAATGATCTGTGGACGAAAACTGTAGTTTTGCCAATACTCTCGGTTGGAGTATGCGAGTCGGAACTTGGATTTTCGGGTGAGGCTTATGCTCAGACATTGTAACTTTGCACACGTCCAATACTCGACTTTAGGAGTACGCGAGTTGGAGCTTGGCTTTTGTTTTAAAATATAGACTTTAGCCTGAACTTAGTGACTTTGCACGTGTTCAGTACTCATCTTTAAGAGTACGCGAGGCGGACCTCGGCTTTATCGAAGGTCTTTGGAGCCAAGACGAGAAAACTTTGATCTCGCCGACATCCCTGTCTTTGCACAGGGTATGTGCAAGCTACAGCTCGGCTTTAGTTTGTAGTTTTTAGGGGTTTGCAAAGGTGCAGTTTGTACAATTGTATATGTGAATATTGTAAAAGGTGCCGAGATTGACCTGGAGATCGATGTATGGTTGGAAAAAATAATTTTATTAAGTGAAATAGCTGCACCCAGTGGGTTGCCTATGTACCCTGAAAACGGGGATCAAGTCAGGTCGTAGTTCACGGTACAAAGGAACCTAAGAATATAATCTCTTAAGTTTGGTAGCATTCCAAGAGTTCAAGATCGGCGTTCCGTCTGTAGATTTCAGCTCGTATACCCTTGGTTTGACTATCTTGGACACTTCATATGGGCCTTCCCACCGAGCTCCCAAATTACCAACATTCTCTTCGGCAGTTTTCGCGTAGGTCATTCGCAAGAGCAAGTCTCTTTCTTGAAATCGTCTCTGCTTGAATCCTTTGTTATAGTATCGTTTCGTGGTTTGCTGATAGGCGTGTATCCGATAGAGTGCTCTGTCTCGGACCTCCTCTACGTCGTCGAGTGAGTCGAGGAGCATGGCATCGTTAACGGCTTCACTTTCTGGCAACTTTTTCGGTGTAAACTGAATATGGCTGCTTCGAACGGTGCTAAAGCTTCGATTCCATGGGCCAAGGAGAATGGTGTCTGATTGGTAGACTGTCGAGGTATAGTTCGGTAGGACCATAGGACACCGTCTAGCTCGTCCACCCAACATCCCTTTTTGGAATCGAGTCTTTTCTTCAGTCCTTCGACTATAGATTTGTTAATGGCCTTGGCCTGTCCATTTGCCTGCGGGTACCTCGGCGTAGAATGGTTCAGCCGGATGTTCCACCTTTAATATGGGCAATAAGTAGATAGTTAGTTTAAATCGACGTATGTGTCGGGGTTGTGGCTGGTTTGCCGTCCACCTATCGCAAAAAGCTTGTACTATTTTTGCATAGAATTTAGTGCTGTTATCTGTCATGATTTCATACAGGATTCCATGCCGGCATATAATGTTTTTCCATATGAAGTCATGTACATGCAATACTCATAAATAATACGGGTTGTTAATGATCCTGTGCATAGGAATCATCTTGCCGATCTAGGAATCTGTGGTGTTTAGACATGAAACCTGTTTTGTTTTGACCGCTGTGTACGATTCGGCTTTGACCCACTTGGTGAAGTAGTCAATCATTACCAGCAGGAATTTGTGCTTGTTTGTTTCGACTGGAAAAGGTCTAACGACATCCATCGCCCACATCATGAATGGATAGGGGTTTGCTGATGCATTTAAAGGTTTGGTGGGTGCGTAGTTAGTTGGTCCATGTCGTTGGCACATTTCACATCGCTTGGCAAACTCCTGGCTATCATGCAATATCGTTGTCCAGTAGTGTTCGTGCTTCTTTATACGTAATGAAAGGTAGCGTCCGCTAGAGTGACTTCCACCTGCTCCTTCGTGAAGTTTGTCAAGTACCTTCTGCACATTGTCTCCATTAATACATCGTAGTAGGATTCCGGACACAAAATGTTTGTAAAGTTGCCTGTCTATGATGGTATATTTTGCTGCCTTGACTCGAAGCCGTCGCGCTGCCCACTTTTTTTCGGGCACCGTTCCTGTAAGAATATGCTCCTTTATCTCGGCTCGCCAGTCAGGTGGGTTTTGTTGGTCTTGCTCTCGTTCGAAGGATACTAGCTCGTCGATGGCATTAGAAATCATGGTGGTGATACTTGGTGAGGTTAAGTACTCCATCGGGATGGTCCTCTTTAGTTCCAGTTTGTTGGTTGAAGCCATGTTGGCTAACGTGTCGGCAAGCTTGTTCTCGTTTCGTTGAATATTGGTGAGTTCGAAGCTTTCAAAACAGCTGGCCATTTCTTGGACCATTTGGTGGTATTGTAGCATCCTCTCGTTCTTCGTTGCGTATTCTCCGCTGAATTGGCTGGTGACAAGCTGGGAGTCGCAGAAGGCGTGTATTCGTGAAGCGCCGAGGTTCTTTGCAAGTCGCAGTCCTGCCAACAAGGCTTCATACTCTGCTTCATTGTTGGATGCTTCAAACTTGATCCTGAAAGCTTGTTCAAGTACTTCGCCAGTTGGTGATTTGAGCCTTACGCCCGCACCTGATCCCTATTTCCTTTGTGATCCGTTAACATAAAGATTCCACACGCTTGGTGGGGGTGCGACCTGTGCCTCGGGTGGTATTTCTGCAATAAAATCTGCAAGAAC
>OVBE01015181.1:0-11631 GCA_900406425.1 Iberis pinnata | reverse complement strand
AGCCTTTAAGACATTTCTGTTATTTCCAAGAGAAGGTGCATGTACCTTTCTCTTCTTATATATATTGAGCACGACTCTATCAATAAAAATCATTCAATTTTCATTCTAAAACCCTTATACTATTGACTCAAAACAATTCTAAGTGGTGAGAGCCAAACCACCAGAATTATGGATTTCTCTTACAAGCGCAGTCTTTTGAGAATCCATTCAACTCTCAAACAAGATCATCATCTCTTGTTTGTTTTATCATCATTTTCATCTCTATTTCGTCCATATTTCATCCCCATCAAGTTCCAGAAAGTATTCTTCACATAGAGTTGTTATTCCGCACCAGAAGCTTCATTCAAAGATAAAGATCCAAGGGGAATAGAATCAGGATCGTATCACTGATGATGAAAGGGTCGTTCTTCAAAATGCTCATCACTGAAAGAAAGAATTAGCCAACTAGTAATTTTGGATGGCTGTTTAATAATGTAAGTCTACTTGACGCTTGAGTTAATTAGTTATCGGCTAGATTATTTTATATGGGCGATTGAGTTATTTACTCTTTGATGACTATGTTATATAATATGTGATGGATGGTTTATGATATTTTACTCTTCTTTGTACAACATATTACTGATCCCATCCTGACCTAAGCGCATTGCGTTTATTGATACTTAGGTCCAATGTTTGTGGATTTTTTATTACATGCAGTCCAACATGAAACCGAAAGCCTTCAAATTCATTGAAGGGTATGTATTTAGTAAATGGAAGGATTCCATATGACTTAATGACAAACTTGAAGGGGTTAAGAGATGTGGATCACTTGTATGAAGTACTTAATGTTGGAGGCAATCATTGGGTGGCATATCACATTCATTTACCGAAGGAGAAAGACTAATTGCTATGATCCAATCATTGGACAAGTAACACCCGAAAATGAGCAGAAAGTGCTAGGTGCATTTAGATCGCTAACGCATATGATCCCGTCGATGATGAACGACCTTGTTGCACCCGATATACGAAAAACTAAGTGGAAACAATTTTCATTCCGAAGGAGGAAAGACAAATATATTCCACGAAACATTTGAATTTGTGATTGTGGGGTGTATTCATCGAAGTTTGTCGAATGTCTAGCACTTGGTGTAGTTTTTGATGGGATAGACGATTCAAATATTTAAGGTATATGGGTGAATATGGCATCATACCTGTTGGATGACGGAGGATATACAAAGATATTGACTGAGTTTTAACTCTTGGTATTTTATAAACTTGTAACTCAGTCATACCCTAAAATGTTTATATAACTCAACTATGTCGCTAATATAAGCCAGCCGTTTAGTAGCCATATAATTCAGCCATACCTCAAATACGTTCTAAAACTCGAAAATTTAATGTAAATATTATAAAATGTATTATTAGAGATCATCTTTTCAATCCTAAGTGAATAATAATCAAATGTATCTATCCACTTTATTGAATTTACAAGTTGATAATTGATAATGTTATTGAGATGTATGTTGTCTTACAATTACTTTAAACCTTACATATAGATATAAGCTGAGAGTCTAACTCATATGAAGTAAATCATATACAATGTACTCAAAATAATTCATTAAGAGTCTAACTCACTTTTTATATTTTTTGTAAACACTAAACCACAAGTCATTAACCATAAACACGCTCTAAAACTCAATACTTTAATGTAAATAATATAAAATGTGTTAATAAAGATCCTCTTTTCAATCCTAAGTGAATATTAATCAAATGTATCTATCCACTGTATTGAATTTACAGGTTGGGAATTGATAATGTTATTGATATGTATGTTGTCTTACGATTACTTTAAACCTTACATGTAGATATAAGCTGGGAGTCTAACTCATATAAAGTAAATCATAAACAATATACTATAAATAACTCATTATGAGTCTAACTCGCTTTTTATATTTTTAGTAAATCCTATACCACAAATCATTAGCCGTAAACAATAAACCCTAAACAATAAACCCTAAACACTAAACCCTAAACTCTATACACTAAACCCTAAATAATAAAATATTAACATGTTAGCCCTATACCCAAAATAATAAAATATTAAAATAATAAAATACTCTAATTTTCCTGTATAACTAACACTGAACCCTAAACTCTAAATATTAAAATATTCTTAACTCAATCGTGAACAAGAATAAATCAGTCGTTAAGTGTAATTTAATTGTGATGTTTCGTTTTTTTAGGCGGAAAAAACAATTGTGCCATTTTTTTGTTTTAACACGCGATGTTTCGTCGTCTTATTTCTCTATATATATTGTTACCATCTTTAATCTTTGTCTTTTTATTACCATACTCTCTAAAAAAACTTAATCTCTTCAAATATGCGGTTGTTCCTCATTATACAAGAAAGTTAAAGAGCAATGTCAATGCCATTCTTTTGTTATGCTGATCGAGAAAACCTCCCCGTTCTAAACTCTGGTCCCGATACTCAGCCTGACAATACTAATACTACGTGGTTTAGATCTCTACACGATCTTGGGCAGGCGATCCATGTGATTCTTGTACATGGATGGGTTCATGCGTGGCGAACTCATTTTATGGAACAACGGTTTCTTATACCCGTTGTAAGCATCAAATGGGTTTCCATAATAGATATAAAAACATTAACCCTTTTAATATGCCAACATGGGATCGGAAACTTAATATTACAATTTGACACATTTTAATATGGTGGAAAGAATGATTTTACATACTCAAATGCGTATGTTGAAGATGACTTGGACACTTGGTGGTGAGAAGCCTGAGTGGATGTTAACCAGAGTTTGGCTTGATCTAGTAGATATATTTGAGGAGTTTGAACCGAATAACTATGGATTCTGAATGTAATTCCACATGTCTTTTTTGCATATCACTTATTTTAAGATTATTAAGTAAGTATAATTTTGTCATAAAGGTAACATAACTCAATCGTATGGTAAACATAACTTTATCCTAAAGTAAACATAATTCAGTCTTAAATTAAATATAACTCAGTCATAAAGTAAAAAAAAACATAACTCATACATACGCAAAGAAAAACCCAATCGTTTAGTAAGATAACTCAGATGTAACATTCATTTTAAATTTTATAACTCATACATACATTAAGAATAACTTAGCTGTATCGTTTATTACTACTGCCTAAGACACTCAGAATATCCCAGCCAAATGATACACAAAAACTCATCCATTACATATATTAGTCGTGTAAAATATGGTTGATCACTAATATCGAGAAATTTTTGTAACTGAGGCAAATGATGTCTAATTACGCAACTATGTTGTCATATTACGAGGAAATGATGTCTTATTATGTTACTGAAGTTAGAAGCAGCTATGATATCTTATTACGCAGCTATAATGTCATACTACGAGGCAAATAATTTCTTATTACGTTACCAAGGTCAAATGCGACTATGATGTTTTATTGCGCAACTATTAAGTCATAGTACAAGGCAAATTTTTATAACGGAGGTCAAACGCGGCTATGATGTCTTATTACGCAGCTATTATGTCATATTACGCAAATATTATGTCATATTACAAGGCAAACGATATCTTAATACGTTACCAAGGTAAGAATAACTCAGGATGTATGTTTTCGTAATGTAGTCTTTAACTCAGCCTTTATGTATTTGTAACCCAGCCATAGAATCAAAAATAACTCAACCCTAACGATTATTTTAAATTTCATATCTCAACTATAAAGTGAAATTTAAATCGCGACATTTCATGTTTCCATATATTAGGCATGTAAAATACTTGATACAATAATAGCAGAAAATTAACACTACAAAAAAAAAGGAAGAGGCAGGAATACGAAAAATCGTGACTCTTCAGTTTATATAAAGAATATGTGACTTTGACGCGAGGTTTCTCTCTATCTCTCTATTTCTCTCTTAATTTTCTTACAAATTCACTATCTCTCTCTCTTAATCTGCCTTAGGCTTTTCTCTCGTTCTCTTTTAATTTTGCTCACAACCAGTTTGCATGCAATCTCTCTCTTTCAAGTTTTCTCACAATGGTTAATTTTTTATTTGATCATATATTGTTCTGTTTTTATTGTGTTTTTGCAGATGGCACTTCAAAGGATTCATATGGAGTTGAGGAGGTTGCACGCCAGTCCTCCCCCACATTGCAGCGCCGGTTAGTTTATTATATACTTCAATACCTTAATAGTCTAACAGATACACAAACTTGAAATTTCATCTGTTATAGGTCCAGTGGAAGACGACATATTCCACTGGGAAGGAGCCATAATGGAAGTAGCTAGTACGTCTTCGGATTTAGAGCATTGTAGAAGTTATTTGAATGTGGAGGTGATGAACAATATTGATATAGGGCGGCGGGATGAGCATTGGTCTAGAGTGGGTCATGAAAGTTCATCTTCTGTGAAATTATGCGAGTTGCACTCGAGTGATGATGTAGTTAATGAGGGTGCAATGACTTTGTATGTAGAGAACATACGAGAAGAAGAACATAAAACTAGGGAAGACGATGTAAATGAAGGGAATGAGGAAGAGATACATGAAGAGCAAGCGGGTGTGGAGAACAATACTAGTTATGAGCATGTTGAGCTTCCTCGTAATTCACAAGGTAATCAGTTTGTAGAGGAATGGGAAGACGGTATGAGTTTGGAAAAAGGTCAAGAATTTGTTAGTAAGGCGACACTGAGAGATTTGGTTGATAGAGCGGCATTTAAGAATTGTTTGGGGTATTTAGTTATGCATTCGGATAGAGTACGGTTAGTGTAAAAATGTTGGCAAGTGGATTGTAATTGGTATTTGCGAGTTACAAAGGTTACTAATTCAGAGTGTTGGTCGGTTAGAACATATAGAAGGATGCATACATGTTCTCGGTCTACTTCGACTACAAATAACAGTAGAAGGAACGGAACACCAATACTAGTTGCATCAATCTTACATGAAGATTATCCAGGAAAATATGCCACCCCATCTCCTAAAATTTTTATGGATCTAGTCCAAGGAAGACTTGGTGTAAAAGTGTCTTACTCCACCGCACTTAGAGGAAAAAAACTAGCGGTTAGGGATGTTCGTGGTAATCCCAAAGAATGCTTCCAGATGTTGTACAGTTACTTGTACATGTTAAATAAAATGAATCATGGGACAACAACAAGATAGGAGGTGGATGAAACAAACAAATTCAAGTATTTATTTGTTGCTTTAGGAGCTAGCATCGAAGGGTTTCAAGCTATGAGGAAAGTGATAATTGTAGATGCAACTTTTATCAAGAATGCATATGGCGGTGTCTTGATTTTTGCAAATGCATAAAATCCTAATCATCACCATTATCCTTTAGCGTTTGGTGTTCTCGGCGGTGGGAAAGACGCAAGTTGGAGATGGTTTTTTAGTTTGTTGCAAAAAGTAATAGCAGACGATCCTGAATTGGTGTTTATTACGGACAGAAACCCGAGTCTGATCAAGGCGATACCCTTCAGCTGCTACTTATTTGGATGACAGTGTTACGGTGGACAAATGGGCAAGGTGTTATTTTCTAGGAGTGAGGTATAATATAGACACGATAAACTCTGCAGAATCTATGAACAACATTTTTAACAACGCAAGGAAATACTCCATAGTACCCATGATTGACTCGATAATTGAGAAGATGTATGAATGGTTTAATAAACATAGAAATGATGTTGCTGTTTATCCGGAAAATGTTAAATTGGTGCCGGTTGTCCACAATTTAATCCACAATAGATGCAAAACAGGTGCGGTTTTGACTGTGAATGAGTTGAACGGTTGTGAGCTTGAATATTGTGTTAATGGAACAGATGCAAAAAATTATTTGGTGAATTTAACAGGAAAAATATGCAGCTGCAAGAGGTTTGATATCGACAAGGTATCTTGTGAACATGCAATTGCCGCTTTGATAGAGTTCCATAAACGAATGTATAGAGATCGAGATATCCATATTGAAGATTTGTGTTCCAAATATTATTGGGTGGAGCAATGGGTTTTGTCGTTTTTAGCACTTGTAATACTAGGTAATACTTGGAGTAGTTGACATTATCTTAAAATCATACAGGTATTTTCTCCTGATACCTAAACAAAACAGATATCCATCCGTTGGCGAGAGGCAGCGAAAACCGAGAAAGAAAAAAGGGGCAGCAGAAGGTCTTGAGAAGTGGTTTGGAGGCAACACGAGCAGTGAGCGTTGAAAATTATGAGAAGTCCTTTAAGTTTTGTCGTTTTAGCACTTGTAATACTGGGTAATAATGGAGTGATTATTAATTTAACAATGGTTGCATTTGTTGAAAGTATTAGGAAGATCCTCAACTTGCCAAACAAAATTGAGAAATAACTGACAATAATATTTTAAATGTACAAGCAAGAATATTTATAAATGTACAAGCACGGATATTTTAAAATATAAAAGCAAGAATATTTTAAATTTTATGTAAGACAATGTAAACAATATTTACAATTTATTATACATCTTATATACGTCCATCAATAATATTTTATATATTATAATGTAAGAAAAATGTACAAAAAATGTACAAAAAAAATATTTTGAATTTTATATAAATTCATTCAACATACACTATATACTTTTAAGAACACTTTCTTTGGATTAACCAAAATATAATGCAAAACAATGTAAAAAATTGTTATAACAAATATGAGAGTGCAAATATACATTAAATGTCTATTTATGCACTAACATGATGTGTAATACTGCTAATTTTGAAATTAAAATATAATAATACTAATTATACCTAAAATCGTCAAAAATAATACCGTGAACAAGTAGGTAATACTGGATTACTAGGTATACTGGTTTATAATTAATTTCGAACATATATTTTAAACAATATATTATATGTTTTAAAATATTATATTTTTTATTTTCTTTAATAAAAAATTTTAAAAAGTTTTTAGACCAAAATTCAGAAATTATATATTATTTTAAAAATATATTTTGTTTTAATTTAATTCCCTTTTTCCCTCCATCTTTTTCCCTCTCTTTTTTTCTCCCCATCTTTTCCCCTCTCATTTTTCCCTCTTCTTATCATTCACTCACTCTTCTTTCATTCTCTCTCATTTTCTCTCATTTCCCTCTCAAAAAATGTCAGAAGAAGATCATTCTGAATAGTATTTTATCAAAAGGTTCAAGGCCTACAAGATGCAATGCTTGACCATTGCCTATATCGACCATGGGATACCTAAAGATTGTCCATGTGGTAGTCCTATCATCATCGAACAAACCGACAAACCACACCCGATGGGAAAGCGCTATTTCAAATATTTTCCTAATGTTATGTAATCCATCTAAGTTTTTAGTAGATTTCACTAATTCTCAGTAACTCTTAGTTATTCTCAGTAATTTTTAGTAATTCTCAGTAACACCCAGTTTAAAATTCTTGGTATAACTGACCAATGTTTAAAATTACAAATCCAAAATACAATACTAAATCAAGATGACCAAAGTTTGTACATCCTTCATGAGTAAACAAAAGTAAATCACAACAAAAAGGCTTCACGGATTTGTCCTCAGACGTAAATTACGTCTCGTCACAACCTGCTGCTTCTTATCCTCTTTCCCACCATGTTGTTCGCCAACCTATAACAAATCACAAATTATAGTCGGCGATTCCGAGTAATTCGAAGTAATACTAAGTAATTTTCAGTAATTGTTAGTGTTACCACATGTTTTTTTTCTTCTCTTATAGACATTTTTAGGCTTCTCCGGGATCCTCTCCGGGTTTTTCTCCGGGATCCTCTCCGGGCTTTTTTCTATGCTCTTCTCCGAGCTTCTCTCCGGTATCCTCTCAATGCTTTGCTCTGAACAATTCTCGCCTACATTGTCCATTTCAACATCCTACATTTCAAAGTTATACTCAATTATACTCAATTATACACAGTTATACTCAATTATACTCAGTTATACTCATTGTTACCTTTTCTTTGTCGTTTTTCACCTCGTCTTGCAGTTTCTTCACTTCTCCAACACATTTTTTNAGTTTTCAATTTCTCTTCAAACTTATCCTCCATCTTTTTCAAAGATTCTTCAAACTTATCTTCCATCTTTTTCAAATTTGATTCATACTTCTTTTCCATCCTCTCCTCCATCTTCTTCAACTCCATCTTATTCTTTTCCTCTTCCATCTTCTTCTTCTTACTCGCCATATTTTTCTTTTCAATGACCATTTGAAGTGGAACGTCTTCTTCTATCTCCTCAGCATCTTCTTCCGGAATTCTGCAACGTCTTTTTAAATTCACAGTTGGGGGGTTCTCTTTCACCACTTGTTTTTCTCGAGAAGCTACATCATCTTCGTACATTGACTGGAAAAATATGTTCCTCTTCTCCTCAACAAGACAACGCATCCAACCGTCAACGATTGCATCGTCCTTATCCCGGTCATCCTCCTCACCATCTAAGATCTTTTCAAGAAGTTTCTCATCTCCAGTAGATGGAGTCAATTACTATGTATGTCCTACATGTGTTAAAAACAAAATATTTGAAAGTATCACAAATGCAACACTTGTTTATACATAGTTATACCATAGTGTTACTTAGTTATACATAGTTATACCACAGTATTATCCAGTATTACTTAGTTATACATAGTTATACCATAGTGTTACTTAGTTATACATAGTTAAACCTCAATATTACCTTTGAATCACCAATTGCACTGTTGATATCAGATAAAGGATATCCCGTCTTCCCTACAACTTCTATGAATTTTCCTTTGCACATCCTCGTACATTTTTCATCCACATCTTCCAAATCCAAATCTTCTCTGCACTTCTTTTTCAGCTCAGGAACAGCCTCAAACGCTAGAAGCTGCACAACACACACATTATTAGATAACGCATAAAGTAATAACACAACCTACTATGAATACATAAACTTATACCATACCTCCAAAGATGTGCATAAACTAGGAAAGGTGAATGCGTCTTTACTGACTTTACCGTTGAAATGTGTCTTGCAACGGTTAATGTCACGCAAGATGTACTCGAAGGTGAAACGCCCCCATGGAAACTTCTTGCAGACTTCAAGATCATCAATGGCTCTTAAAAAGAACGACTCCATAGATGTTGCTTTCTCTCCCGTCTTCTGCTGGCCTACTAATACGCTTGATAAGAAGTACAGAACGCATATCTTCAGCTTATCAGGTCCACGTTTCATACTCCGAACCTTGTCTTCCTCATCGTTGTATGTGATCTTATCATTTCTTCCAAACACACGAATCACACAATCAAAACTACCCTTCGTCTTGTAGTCTTTCGGATAGCTGTTACATCGTAGTCCAGTTATCAACGCATGTTCCCTTAAAGAATAACGTATGGGAACACCGTTGACCACAAACCATGCTTCTTTCTTCTTCTTCGTACAAGCGGTTCGTAATAGGATCATACATGTGCCCATGCTCTTGTGCTTCTCACTTTCGGACATGTGGAAGAAATGCTTGAATTGTGGATGGCTAAGAAACCATCTTTTTCATTCGTGGCCAATTTAAGCTCCTCCTGAATTTTCTTCACCGCTTTGTATATAACATCGTGTTTGGAGCTTTATACTTCTTTGATACTCTGTTGGTGGGAAGAACATACTCAATGGAAGCATGGGCTCAGTTAAGTCATCATCTTCCTGCATTACATAGAAATGTATCAAATGTTAAATATTTAAAAAAAAACAGTATTACCTAATATTACGTAGTACTACCCAATATTACCTAGCGTTACTTAGTATTACTTGCTACCTACCTAGTGTTACCAAGTCCTACAACAAACCTTCAAACGGTAATACTTAGTATTACTACTGTTACACGTTCTTACCCGAGAGTATGGTATTCCCTCTCCTAAATGAAACGAGTGTGATTCGGGGTAGACTATAAGTGCTAGAGAAGTTGATTCCATTGTTATGATATGGTAAAACCATAAAGAAACATAGAAATTTTAAAAACATATTGTCTCCTACATATGAATCGTGATACAAATCAAATTCAATCAAAGCATAATGAAACATGAATTTCCGATTCCCACAAAGCTTAATGAAACATGAATTGCGAGTAGAAATCTTCAAATCAACATACATTACAAATTTCACAACTTAGATTGGGTGGTTTCCACTAGTTTGGCCGGAAAAAAAAACTATAAATTTTGATTTACCTTGATTTTTGAATAGGAACACTTGAAATTGCCGAAAATGAGAGAAGAGATGAAGAGATGAAGTAAAAAATCAGTGGGAGTGAGGATTTAAGTGTGGAAGTTAAAAATTTAAAAAAAAATCCTAACTCTCTCGCGAAGAAGAAGAAGAAGAAAAGGGGAAATGGGTGGGTTAGGGTGTTTGAGTTAATTTTTAATTCTCAGGTTAGTTACTGGGTGGGTTGGTTCGGGTCGGATTTTGAGATGGATATGTTAGGTTGGGTTTGTAATTATTAGATTTTAAGTTAGGGTATATGGTAATTTTCTATTTTTCTTATATAAATAAATTAAAAATAATTTTTTTGTTTTTGCTTAGGATTTGACAGCACTTTTTCTCTTCATTTAGGGTATATTATATCATTTCCCAGTTCCTTTAAGGTCTGTTTAAGATTCATGTTGTCTGATTCAAGCTTGTCTCTATATTTATACCGGAGTTTAGAAACCTCTCTTTGAAATGAACAATAAACAGACAACATAAGCTTTGATTTAGTCTTTTCTTCAATGATTCAGATACAAAGAGACTAGGTTAGTCATCAACAAACATGAGATACTCTTTAAACATTTCAATTCAGATCCAATACCCATACGGTTTCGTTTAATAGATTGCACGTTACCTCTCTTTTACCAGACAAGTGATACTTGATAGTAGTATGACAAACTTATTAATCATTCTTTGTTGAGTTCAATCTATCTAAGAACAACTAACATATTCTTTGAATCCGAAAAAGAAGGAGAATTCGAACAAAGAAAACCAAATGAAAGGAAGGAGGAGAAACATGAAATTCCAATGAGTCATCCGGCTACAGCTCACAACTGAAGCTCATCAAATATGGAAATGAAAAAAACAATGAAGGAGATGAGAATAGCTCTAGAAGAAACCGCAGAGAGGCGCTGTTGAGAAGGAGGGTTTGCCTTTAGACTTAAGAAAAAAGGATTTAATGTCTAGCGTTAGATTAAATAGATCAACGGTTAATAATAAAACAAAGAAGTATCATTGTCGTTGTGGATTGATCAATAAAAAAATTTTCATTATTTAAATTTGATTTATTAGTTTATAATTAAAAATAGCTCTTACACTTTGAAATTAATTTATAAAACATAGATTTATTTATCAAATTAATTTATAAAACTTCATTTATATATCAATCTCTAATTATTATTATTTTAAATAAATTTTTAGGGTCTAATTAAATTGATGGTTTTTAGGGTGTAGGAATCTGTAGATACACATGTTATAAGATTTAGAATATAAGTTTAGCATATAAGTTTTAGGATATAAGCTTAATATATTCAATTTAGGAATTAAAAAAATTGAGTAATTCCTTGAAATACCATCAAAAGAAGTTAAAATTCCAAAAATATCACACACTACCAGAAGTTCCATAAATACCACACACTCCCAAATGTTCCAAAAATACCACAAAAATAAAAA
>OVBE01015180.1:0-11631 GCA_900406425.1 Iberis pinnata | reverse complement strand
TTTGTTATTTAAATTGAAATAAAAAAAAAGTTTGATATTTATTTATGAGAGAGAAAATTTTATGATTTTTTTCACCACTTCCTGAAAGTTGAGTATTAAAATTACATTTTTCCCGATAAGGTTTAGGCTTATTAAGCCATTATTTATAGTCAAAACTGTGAAAATTTACATATGATAATAGGCAACTTATTTAACAAGATCTTCCCATTTGCAGTATTGACCACCGGCTAATGCGCGGTAGTAACGGTCCCTGCAATAGACAGGTCTTCCATCAGCAGCCTCAGCCGCTGCCGCAGCCAAGTCATCGTCTGTTACAACATCTAACGGTAGCCGAAGCAATTGCTCTTTCCTATAGTAAAAAAGAGATGAGCTTAAGCTACAAATTCTGATATTATGTATTTGTGAATTGTGATTGATCTCTTTATTACCTCATATTGAACTTGTTGTTGGTGGTTCTCGAAATGGAGACTTCAGGTTTGTTATCCTTAGAACTTAAGGTGGTTTTAAGAAAATCCTCAACTGGTGTTGCGAAAACGAATAGCACAAATGCTGAAACTAGTAAAGCTCCTGTTCCAACTAACGTTTGTTTCAGCATCTTTATTACTGGCTTCACCTGAAAACTCACCAAAGTTGTAAACATTGCCATAAACCATAATTTGAGTAATGTTATTACCTTGTAATATCCTAACAACCTGTCGCGAGCCAATACCTGAAAACACAAGCCACATTAACTAA
The DNA here is from genome assembly GCA_900406425.1 of Iberis pinnata. NCBI lineage: Eukaryota > Viridiplantae > Streptophyta > Magnoliopsida > Brassicales > Brassicaceae > Iberis > Iberis pinnata. The sequence goes on along the minus strand of OVBE01015180.1, from coordinate 10,896 downwards.
TCAATCTCTTGGTTTATAAATTCTTCAGGTCATTTTAAAATTGATATTGTTTTCCAGTTTCAATATAACTATCTCTAACCTCTGGTGGCTTCACCCACATTTGACCATCATACCATCCACTTTCTTCATATGGTACAACTGCAGAAAGTAATCTATCTCCAACATAACTCCATCCCTAAATCAACATAAACCAATCAACTTCACAATAAACTCTAAACTAAATAAAAATAAAGTTTCAACAATACCAGGTAAATTCTCAAGACAATCAATGAAACCAAGAATAAAGTTCCTGTCCCTGCAGCTAAAGCAAATCTCAAAGGCTCCTGCAACATTTTTTCTTCAGAATTACATAATCCAAAAACACATATCTTCTTGTATAGGGTTACTACTTACTCTAGAAGGATTAAAGCTAGCAGCTGCAATAGGAACTCCAAGAACAGTGAATGTCACTAACCAAAGTCCACCTAATCGTATAAAGAATTGGCTTGGACTTAATTCTCCCCATGAATATAACATTCCTTCTTTCAAAGATGAATACTCATTCACCTTCAACAACAACAACAAAAGTATCTCATCTTTACTTTTTCTTTTTCTTTTAAACTTATTAATAATAATTATCAGAAACATATACTGACCGGTCTTTGGTCTGAAGGAACTTGTATCTCTGAGCTTGGATCCCAACTTTGTCCTGAGAAACTCATGCTTCCACTTCCACTACCTTTATCCTCCATTGCTTTCACTACAACTCTTAAAAACTTGTGCTTTCTCTTCAAAATTGATGAAGAATCATAGTAGTTTCCAAGCTGCTTTCTGTCACAAACCTTGTGGGTTTTCTTGGGAATTAGAGGGTAATTAGCGTTTAATCTTAGCATTTCTTGAGCTGAATCTCTGATGGGTTTTGCTTGTGATTGAAGAAGATTAAAGGTAAGTGGAGCAGAGCACCTGAAGCAAAACCATCAAACACTTGAGAGCCAGACAAACAAAATTAAATAATAATCAGTTTTGTTTTGGTTTTTGCTGACGTGTGTTGTTTTTGTTCCGCCACGTGTTGGATACCTCCTTGCACGCATCTCCTTTGTGTTTCCACGAGCCTCACCGTGATATAATCATAATTAATGGGCCACTTAGCCCAATATATGTTAATAAACGGCTCATTATAAAATCTGTTTTATATAATTTACTCAAAAAGGCCTGATAATTTAATATGGGCTTGGTATGGAGAGATTATTGAAAATTCTGCATTTCTGTTTCAAATTTTGTTTTATTATCCTCACTATTACAAAATCTTGAATTTTTCGTTGAAGACGACTTATATTATTCCAAAAGACACCATTTATTGCAAATTTAAATTGTGTCTTAATCAAAACGTTGGGAACATATAGGGACTTCAAATTCAATTATAAAAAGATGATAAGAATTTCTGTAGGGACAAAGATCCATCATTCATGTTCTGTCTCAAAATCAAGATTCTTCAACTTACTTATACATACTCTTAAAGCAACCATTTTATATTAAAATTGTAAGGGATATATACATTTGTGGAGAGAACTCAATACACTTTTGAAAACTTGGATTTGGAATTATATGTTTTTGTCCAAAACAAACCATTACCACACACACATCTTCTCTCTATCTTGTACTTTTCATGAAAATTACTTAACTATCCTTTATTGCTCTTGGTGTTAAGTGTAATTTGTGTCTGGTGGCAATTATTAGAGGAAAAGAGAGAAACAAACTCTTATTCGCATCTTCTTGGAATAGTGTTCCATGGTTGATTTCTTGAGTGTGAAGAAACTACGAGCTAAGTGTTCATAATATGTCAGTGAAGAAGAAAGATCTTTTGTCCACAGCTATGAAGAGAACTAGTGAATGGTTTTTTTTATTTTTCCCACTTAGATGGTTTTACTTTTTTCCAAAATTTCAAAGAAAAAAATCAAATCTTGTTTTTCAAAATTTGTTTCAGGATTTCATCTCAAGAAGTCTCGAGTGATGTCACAGTTTATGTAGGTGAAGCTTCCTTTTCACTTCACAAGGTAAATTTCTTGATTGAATCTTAATCAAAATCTCTATTAATACAAAAAGCTAAAGACATGATCATATTCTTGATGAATCATGTAGTTTCCACTTTTGTCAAAATGTGGATATTTCAAGAAACTTATATCAGAATCAATCAAAGATTCAGAATCAACCATCATAATCAAGATCCAAGATATCCCAGGAGGATCTGAAGCATTTGAGCTAGCAGCTAAGTTCTGTTATGGTATTAACTTTGATATGAGTACAGAGAACATAGCTATGCTACGTTGTGCAGCAGAGTATCTAGAAATGACAGAGGAACACTATGTTGAAAATCTTGTAGTAAGAGCAGACACATACTTAAACGAAGTAGCACTTAAGAGCTTATCAAGTTCAATCACAGTGTTGCATAAATCAGAAGATTTGTTACCATTTGCAGAAAGAGTGAAACTTATGAGCCGTTGCATTGATGCAATTGCTTATATGATATATCAAGAGAGTCAGTTTTGTAGTCCTCTTGGTTCGAGTAATAATGAAGTTGTGACGGTTCAACAACAGAGTAAGCAGCTAGTGGTTGATTGGTGGGCTGAAGATTTGACGGTTCTTAAGATTGATTCGTTTCAACGTGTTCTAATTGCTATGATGGCGAGAGGGTTTAAGCAATATGGACTTGGTCCAGTGCTTATGCTCTATGCTCAAAAATCTCTTCGAGGTTTGGTGAGTTTTATGAATATATACACTTACCTCTCATTTAAGAGAATTCTATAGCAAATCATATTGCTTTTGATTGGTTTGGTTTATATGTGAGTTGATTTGATAAGTAAATATATTTTTCAATGTATTTCCCATAAAAAATTCTTAAATCTTAAATTTTTTATCAAAAAATTTTCTTAAATATTAAGGCTTAATTTTGATAGTTTTTTTTTATAACATTTTTAAATTTTGATAGGTTTGTTTTTTTAACATTTATTTTGCATTATATTGAGTTTAAACTCAAATGCTAACACATAGCATCACTGACACAAAACACTAAATTACAAATCTTTGTTTAACACTTCCTTAGTTTCATTTAATTTCTTTTAAAAATTTATTTTTATTTTACTTTAAATGTATTTAATTTTATGTTTTGAATGCATATTTTAGCTAATTTTTTTATTTTATCTCTGTTTCTTAGAAATTAGTTATCAAAACCAAATAGTGTGATGTATTAATTAGAGTAAACAAAAAAAATTAAGCGGTTTTTTTTCTATATTTATTTGTGTGAAACAATTTCAAAAGACAATTAAATAGAAACTGAGGAAATAGATTTGATAATTAAATCTATATTCAATGTATTTCAACTAAAAAAGTGTGTTTAAATTTTAAGGCCAAATATTAGTATGAAGTCCCATAACTCTTCTTCTTCTTCTTCTTATTTGTTTTCTTATATATGTAAATGCAGGAGATATTCGGAAAAGGAATAAAGAAGATAGAACCAAAACAAGAACACGAGAAAAGAGTGATACTTGAAACAATAGTAAGCCTTTTACCTCGAGAGAAAAATGCAATGTCAGTTAGTTTCCTCTCAATGCTTCTACGAGCATCGATATACCTGGAAACAACTGTTGCTTGTAGACTTGATTTAGAGAAGAGAATGGGATTACAATTAGCACAAGCCGTACTTGACGATCTTTTGATTCCTTCTTATACTTTCACTGGAGATCATTCTTTGTTTGATACTGACACTGTTCAACGCATTCTCATGAACTATCTTGAGTTTGAAGTCGAAGGAGTTAGGTTAAACAACAACAACAACAATGGTGTTGATCTTGCTAGTGATATGGAACGTGTTGGTAAACTTATGGAGAATTATTTAGCTGAAATTGCTTCTGATAAAAATGTGAGTTTGCAGAAATTTATCGGTTTAGCTGAACTTATTCCTGAACAATCTAGAGTTACTGAAGATGGAATGTATCGAGCCGTTGACATCTATTTAAAGGTATATATTATTTCCCCTTTTTGGTATATAAAATGTTTCAAATATATAAAATATTATAATATTTCTATGTAAATTTTTGAACTATTAAATACTTTGTAACCGATAATAATTTTTTGGTTTGTTATTATTTGATTAAAATGTTTTAATATATATAAAATATTATAGTATTTCTATATAAATTTTTTAGCTATTAAATACTTCGTAACTGATAATAAAATTTTGGTTTGTTATCAATTGATAAAAATTTTCTTAATATAAAATGAAAAATAAATTTATAATCTATATGTATTAAACAACAACATCCTATAAAACAAAATAAAGTGTGTAAAAATTATTAAAAAATTTACATGTTGATAAAATAATGGATTGTTTTTATTACAAAAGTTGATAAATATTTGATATTTGTGGAAAGAGGTGATTACCCATCTCCTGATTTTGATAAAAACTTAGTATTTGCATAGAATTATGACAACCCATCTCGTGGAACTGATAAATCTTGAGTCTTTAAAGAAAACGATTAAAGTGCAATACTCTGAAAAAGAAAATCACAAAACTAGAATCTTTACAGAAAATGATGAAAGCACATTTCTTAAAAGTGCTAAATCTTTAATCTTTACATAAAATGATCCAAGATTCCATATTATCTCAAGATTTTAAAGTTTCTTTTAAAGATTTCCACAATGTAATTCTTGTAGGCACATCCAAATTTGAGTGATGTAGAAAGGAAGAAAGTATGTAGCTTAATGGATTGTCAAAAACTATCAAGAGAAGCATGTGCACATGCTGCTCAAAACGATCGTCTTCCTGTTCAAACCATTGTACAAGTCCTTTATTATGAGCAACAACGTTTACGTGGAGAAGTTACTAACGATTCATCAGATCCACCACAACCACCAGCAACTGTTCTTCCTCCTAAACTCAGTTCATACAATGATGAACTCTCTAAGCTAAAACGTGAGAACCAAGATTTGAAGCTAGAACTACTCAAAATGAAGATGAAGCTTAAAGAGTTTGAGAAAGAGAAAGAGAAAGAGAATGAGAAGAAGAAGAAGAACTCATCAACAACAATGAGTAACAGTAATACCAATCCAAATTCTCCAATGTCAACTTCTTCTATGGATAAGCCTCCATTGCCAAGAAAGTCATTCATAAACTCTGTTTCAAGAAAACTTGGAAAGCTAAATCCTTTTGGTATCACACCAGGCAGAATCAAACCACCTAAAGATCGAAGACACTCTATTTCTTGAAAACTCATATACATATGAATATATGTTTGTTTAATTTTTGTTGAGACTTTAAGTTCTTGATTTAAGAACTTTTCTTAATTATGAATATTTTATATGTTTTGTGTGTTTTTATTTTTTATTTTTTGATGTTTGTTTGTACATAGTGCTAGTGATATATATATTGAATAAAACTATTTCATATTTTTCATTCAACTATTACATCTTATACAATTCAGATATCTATACTCTATAGTCTAAAATTTTATTTTTGAAGCTTTTAAAGCTAATGATGTTGATAAAAGATCGTGGGGTCATGTAGAAATTACTAATAACTTTTCAATTGTTTTTTCTATAATTTTGGGAATTGTAAAATAAAAATGAGAAGTAAAAGAGAGGAAGTAGGTGATGCTTGAAGCTTGAAGGGAACATGGCAGCAGATAGTGCATGTTCTTGTCCCATTACTTATTCATCATTGGTCCCTCTTTTTAACTTCTCATCTAGTCTTCATATTTCATTACTATAAATATATTATTATTAATTCAATTTCTTTCTTTTTCACTCTTTCTATGTTTATGTGTAGATTGTTCATATATTTGGTCATTTCCGAAAATAATTAATATTTATATTTTATAGAATGCAAAACATTACTATTTACAAGAAACCTTAACAAATATTACCAAACAAGAAATTAATCATAAGCTTTTTAAAAATCACCTGATAATTAAGAGGCATGATAAAACACTAAGAGAATATGCTAAATTGATTAGAAAAAAAAAAAAAGAAATGCAAAAATCTATTTCAGAATATAGTTAATATGAATATTAAATATTATCATGTAACATTCAAGGTCAATGCTTGAAGCCATGGTTGCTTCTGCTTCTGATGTTTCATCAATCTTTCTTGTCTCACATGTTCTTCAATATTATTATTTGACTCTGTCGAAGACAACGAGAAACTCCGGCGACCACCACCGGTATGTAAATGTCCTTCCATTATCTCCGGTAAAGAATTTTGCTTCTTCTTCTTCTTGTTCATCCTCATCAAATCACCACCGTAACAAGATGGTCCAAGTGTTAGCTCAATCTCACTCTCGTCCATAATCTCTATATTATTATCACCGGAATCTCCTCCGCCTGATAAATTTACCGGCCGGTCAATCTCATGGCCAACTCTTCTAATGTAATTTCCTAGTCTTGAATCTACACTATTGCTCTTCATATTCTTCATCAATATCTTTTGAACTTGATATAACCTATGAAGTTCATATACCTGAAAAATGCATATAAAAACCATACATTATATTTGTTTTCATAAACATATGACAATAAGAAAAATTAATTAAACAGATAAGAATCTAGTAATTAGTAATATACCTGTTGCTTGAAAGTTTCTTCATGTTTAAGCATAGCCATTTTCATGTACTGTTTTTCGTACGGATTAAGAAACTTCTCCATGTTACAAGAAAAATCTTATGACTTTATAATCTAATCAAAGATCTTATGAAGATTTGATATGACGAACTTGAACCTCGTTTTGTAATAAGACCTGTGACAACANAAAAAAAAAAAAAAAAAAAAAAAATGAAATTTGTCTGCTAGTAAAATTGATTTTAGATTCTGCAAAATTTGAACCACTAATGTTATAGATCTGAGCACACATGCACACAAAAATATCTTGATAATGTATGTATGAACTATACATACATCACACATATATTTATCACACTCTTATTAAAACCAAATTGGTGGTTCGTGTTATTTCCCTTGCACGCATGTCAATCTTGTCTTTTCAATTAATAAGATTCTTTTTACATTCTTATGTACTTTTTCTGTTTTTTACAGTTTGAAATGATGTCAAAGTTTAGTGGGAATAATAATAGAGCTGTTCTATCGAAATGAAATTTAACCAACGTATATTTTTAGTATAAATCACTCTTTTTATATATAACTTAAATTGAGTTTGACCCTACCAAAACCATATACATAACAAAAATTTATGTAGACTATTTTTTTTTTTTCATTGAACGAGACAAGATCAAACCCATATTAACCACTGATTTCCCTTAATATAAACATCAAGCAGATGAAGAAATTGCAAACAAGAAAAAAAAAATCAAATTAAGAAAAGATAATTAGGAGGATTATCATTATTAACCTGAAAAAATAGGTTTAGAAGCTGATTCTTTGATGGAAGAATTAGATGATGAAGAAAACTGAAAGCGACTTTTTATGAAAGATCAAGCTGATGATTATGAGCTTAGAGAAGAGATATGATGAATTGATGCGTCACATTCTTCTTCCTAGTTATATATATACTGCTGATAAATTATTTTTAAAGAAGTTCTCACTAATATATAATTAAAGAAAGGGTTAAAGACTAAAGTAATCATTCATTCTTAGATAAATTATTTAATCACAAGAAGTTGCAAACTCATATATGCCCAAAGAAACAACAATATGTCATTAGCCAATAGCCTTCAAAGGTTCCTCTAAGAAATATGCCATTTGCCACCTTCCTAGACACCTCCATCAAATCTATACACTTATATGTAAAGTATATATATGTATATCCACATTTTTATCATATTTCTTTTCTTACCAAATATCAACAATGCTTTTCTTATATATATATAAATCATTGAAGTATAGGCAAACTTATATGTAGAATTCTCTCTAAACAAATGATTGAAAATAAATATATTTTGATAACATAAATAGTCAAATTAATTATATTAAATTTTGTTATATACACCACCGTATTCTTTTTATAAATTATGGTATTATACACAAATGTGAGTTTAGTGGTTGTTGGAAGACTTTATATCTAATAAACGTTATAATAATGAAGATATATAAATAAGATGATTGGGTAATAATTAGGATTAAGAAATAATCTTATATCTTTGCTGAGCTTGAAGCACATGCAACCCAGTTGTCTTAATAATATAGAGTACATTGTACAAAGAAAGCATGATTATTAACTACTAGAAAGAATTTAGTAAAATTTTTGTAGATATTCTAAAATATTTAGAACAGACTTTTGTGGGAATAATAGCGAATCAGAATCTGAGAATAGGTGGCATGTCGTGATGGTAAGATAAGATCTTGGCCGTTGGATTTGATTGAAGATGTCTTTTCAAACTTTTCAAAGGGCTTTAAACTCAACTCAACAGGATCCGATCGCCACCATATCTACAATAACACATCTCAAACTAACCAAATAATTTCTTTTAATCAAACATCATTTTTAGTATTATTTTATATATATAAAAGAATTTTCTGATTAAATGTTTCTGGACCGACTTTTATTGTATTTTTAATTGAAAATCTATTAGCTCGTTGAGTTTACTTTTAATGTCAAATTTAAATTAATATTACACGACATGGCTTTAGAGTTGGCCGTTTAGTGTTTTGTTTATCTTCTATATAAAGTCAAAAGTTATACAAATCACTAATCATAATTAATTGTTACGATAAGATATTCTATAGAAGCAAACATGATATATACACATTATATAAGTTTAAAATTAGCATAACTTTAAATGGGACTTCATATTCTGCATGGGTTATCAACAAAAAATATAGATGTCAATAATGTATTAAAAATTAGATTAAAAACCTAGCCACCAATCCTTCCTTTTCATTTTTTTCATCTGCTTTAAAATCCATTTTTATATATTTTTTTTTTCTATCAGAATTCAATTTTCGTGTAGTTACCGTCCATAGGCGAACCTAAGTAGTCATTAAGTAATTTATATGAACCATCCAAATTTTTGAAATTTATTATATATTTTATATTTAATTTGATTAGTAAGACATATTGGTAAAATTTTATTATTTAATACAAATGAATTAATGTATGAACTTCTAAAATTACACATACATATATATTTAATTGTGTTTTTTTATTTTAAAAATAGGTATTATGTTTTACATTTTAGAAAATGTGTATTTTTAATTTGAAAGTATGCACCTTCGGGTTTTTTGTGCAAAATATTTACTTTTATTCATCTACACGAATGATTCATTGTTCACACAAACAATTTATTATTCACATGAATCATTCATTAATCACACATATAATTCACCGTCATATAAATAGTTCACATTCGTCAATCACACAAAAATGAAACAAAAAATACATAAATACAAAATTTTTTTATAAAATACCATTTTAGTAGATATAATCATAAAACTTTTTAGTATGATATTACCCAATTAAGATTTTTGTTACTAATATAATACTATATATTATTACATATGTAGTTATGTATATCGTTGAACCAGATAAAATTTATTTATGCGACCGCCATTGTTACCTTCCACCACTTTATATGAGTTAATCATGGATCTTATTTTATCATTTCAATTGTGATATAAAAAAATAACTCCATATACTTCTTCTGTTCCAAAATATAAGATTTTCTATAAATTTATTTTGTTTCAAAATATAAGTTTTTCTCAAATATCTATGCAACTTTTATAATTCACAACTAATTAAAAAATAAAACTTTATTATTAATTGGTTAAATTTTTTACTTACTTAAACTTTGTGCTTTTGCTAAAAATTTTATATTAATTAAAGTTATGGCTATTCATCTATTACATAACATGTGACAAGAAGCTAGTAATGTGATTTCTATAAACCAAAACAATAAAAGAAGAAGCAAACGTGCATAGAAATGTGAGTTAATATCATGCGATTAGAGAGAATTGCACGCTTTGCCGGAAAGAAGAGAGGCAATTGCATAGAGCCGTGGGTCCGATCGACCCCCCAAGTTTATGGTTTGATCACTTCTTCCTTCCTCGGAAATTGTTATTTACAATTTATAACAAAAGCAGAGAGTATATATTGTGAAGAAGAGTAAGAGTGTTTGTTTTTGTTCGTAGGTTTATGGAAACAAACGAGACACTGACTTTTGCAGTCATGTCTTGTCCCTTCCTATATACTCACCATCATCCCCTTTCCAGTCTACCTCTATAATAAGATTTAATATTCTTTCAAGAAAAAGAAAAAAAAGACTCTTCCTGTTGTTGTAAATTTATACTATTAATGTGTGTTTGATATAAACACCAAAATGCATGCAGGCCGGCCTTGAAAATACGGAAGCCTGAAGCAAAATAAAAAACAAATACCGATATTTTATATTATATAAATTTGTAAAGAGAATATTAAACAAAAAAAAATCTTAAACAATTAATGAAATGAGTTTCAAAAGCCAGAGATGAAGAACAAAAAATACATACATGATGGTGTTGTTGGACCATTTTTTTAATTAATTCGTCATTTTTTCAGCTCTTACTTATTTGTACGTGTTTTTGTTTTAAAATATATATATTTATTGAAACGTATAATTTATATTAATAATGTTTATATCTTTGATTTCATTTTATCATAATCGAAATATTATAATTACATCCTTAAAATAAAAGAAGATGTGTGCATAGTTTTATGAATATTCTTTTTAGTAGGTATAATTTACAGATACATCACTAAATCTGATTGAAGATATATTAATGATAAAAACTGTACTCATGAAACATAGAAGACTACTCTTGAAGATTGGATTTAAAAACTAAGAGTACTACTGAAGTGGAATAAACTATAATATTGGTAGAATTTCTCTCTCCTCTCTTTTTCTCTCTCGAATCTCTCTACTTTCAGATCCAGATCTGA